>JANHGN010012940.1:8498-20670 GCA_024605025.1 Megaceryle maxima | reverse complement strand
AATTTAATTAAATGAATTAAATTTAAGAACTAATTTCTTAATATTTCTTAAAATAATAATTTTGTACTTTAACTCATCAAGGTCACTACATGTGAAGCTATCAAATAAAAGGCAAGACATCAATTTCATTTAAGATGAACACAAAGGGTCTGGTCTTCTACAGTGCAAAATATGTCCTGGCTATTTCTGAAAGCTTACAAAGTACATTGTTTCCAGTGTCAACTCAGGACTTTCAGCATCTCTGAGGAAGTACTTAAACCCTGCCATGTAAGGTTCAATAAATAGCTAGCAGTATATTAATAAAATCACCCTGAAACTGTGAAAGTCTTGGCACATGAGCAAAAAGTAGCCAACTACTCACCTAAGGTAAATGGCTCTATTACCATCAAATAGCGTTATGCCAGTTTACACCATTTCCTGAATTTATGCATTTTCCATTGGACTTTAGAAGCAGTTCATGCTTTATGCATACATACATTCACATTTTTCACAAGACTGCATTTAACTTCATTGAATATCTTTTCCTCTTTCCATTACACATCTGAGTAAACTGCAGCCAAAGCAGGAAATGCCTACAGCCACAGAAAGGATGTTGCAAAGCATAATTGTCCTAGAAAATTCTGTAATTCTGCCAACTAATAGACTCCTTGACTTCTCATAATCATTGTTTTTACCTGTGGCACATTCCACTTATCTTCCTTGGGTGTTTTTTTTCTGTTTCTTTGTTTGGGTGGGGTTTTTGTGTGTGTGTGTGTTGTTTTTTGGGGTTTTTTTGTCTACCTACTTTTGGAGAGAGCTATTATCTTCTCACTTTGTCTTATTCTTTTAAATCACTCTTATCCTGGCTACAAACCTGACTCCTGTCTCTTCATGCACCTTAAACCATCCTCATTTGAAAGCTGGCTGCAGTCAACATTCTGCACAAGCAGAAGTTTTATTTTCTCTGGCCTCTTTCTCTTCCCTTTCTCTTCTCCTAGGCAAATACTTCCAAAAGACCAGCTCCAAAATGCCTGCTGGAAATCCTTAATTTTGTATTATTTTTCTCATTAAAAATATAAATCTTGATTGTGGTCATCCATGAACTCTTTATAATACACTTAATCTGTGATGATTTTAGGCCAAACCAAAGAAACTTCAGGAACTACTTTAAAAGCCTTTATAATGATCATGTCAGAGGCTTCCAACCTTTTTCCTCAAACTTGCCCTACATTTGTTAGCCTGAAGATAAATTTCCATTTCTGATTTAAATGGGCAATGTACACAAAATGCCTGCCAAGAAAACATGTAGAAGTATCTCCCCTGAACTGTTCAGAGTCAGACAAAGGTATCAAAGGCTGGAAGTAGTATAACGAGGCGTCTCCCCCTCTGCAGAAGTTGTTTTCCCTGGTCCTGTGAGAGGTTCTGCAGAGCATGCCACTGTGGCATGCAGGCATGCACCCCTTAGCTGCTTTCAGGTATATTACTCTGATTTCCAAGAGTTCTCAGCCAGATTTGGGAGAGGGAGAAGTAGAGTTTAAATGGCAACTCACAGTATTTTTTTTTCCATTCATGTTAAGTGAATGGAGTTATGCTGTCATGAAAACAGTCAGAAGGTCTGCCAACTTTATAGGAACAACTGAGCTGAAGCACCATGAGAGTTGCAACCTTCTTGGCCCAGTACGGCTCTAAATACTTAATATTCACAGTGTGAGAAAGATCTTAATAAAAATATCTGGCTCAAAGTCTTAAATGTCAAGAGGTTTTCCTGGGGTCCTTATCTCCTTAAATGCAGTCAAACCTCATAAAGTAATTGGGAAACAATGTAGTGAAACAGATAGAGTTATCTTAAAGCAAAACTGGACAGGGAAATTAGAGATTTAAGCTAGTCTGACTTGGAGTCCAAATTAGGTGCCCTAAATTACTAGAAAAGCTATCAAAGGTAACTGTCAAGTGATCTTTTAAAAGTATACACCTGACCTGTTAAATAAAGGAATCTTTCATGTTGTGGTTAATAAGGCTCTGCAGTGTAGCTAAGAAAGAGATACTGACACCTTTAAAGCTGTGCTGCTCTCTTGCTCTTTTAATATTATTTTTACACTGACCGCTTATGCAGTAGAGGTGGCACAGGTATGGACCTCAGAGTCAGCAGAGTCTGTTCCAAGGGTTAATGAGGCTGGTGGGGAACCCGGGCTTTGGGCTGATGTTCTAGAAATGTAGCACAGTGACATGTATAACATAATGTAAGGTCTTTGGTGGGTAGGGGAAATATGTTCCATGATTAATCTGACCTTCATTTATCCTGTTGAATCCAACTCCTCATTCAGCGTGGGCTATAATCAGTCCTGCCGTCTGTGGTTCTTTGTTAAACTAGCACTGTTTGTGTTTAGTCAGCTGTGAAAAGGGACCAAGAGAATAGTTTCTAAGTGTAAGGTGTTAATGTCAGTCTCCCACACACATCCACTTAGAAACAGAACCAAGTTTCATTTTAGAGGCTCTTCAACTTAAAGGTGAAAGATCTGAATCACAGTTCCACCCTGAGTAGGTGTAATTTCTTTTTACATGACTTACATGACAGCAACCAAACTCAGATATCACTAATAGCCCATTTCTCTTATTTTCTTTGTTTGGGTTTAAAAGTTTTATGGAGGCTTTGCTTTAAGATTGAAACAAGAAGTTTTCTTGCTTCTGTGAAAGCATTTTGTTATTTTACCTTCTTCAACTGATACTGCTAGCCAAATGCAAATATAGGGGCAGTTGTTCAAGAAAAAATGTGTGCCTTTTATAAACACATCTTGGTTTGGAGAGATGATTTAAGTATACTGGAAACAGAACCCTATCTGTGGCACAAGGAACACCTCCAGCAATGGGGTTTGCCATTTTAATTTCACAGGTGTGTCCCTTCAGGTATAGACTAAGTTCTAGTAGCTGGTAAGCTTTCTTGGAGTATATCAATGTAAGCAGTAACCCAATGCTATAAAAATATTAATTTGATTATGTTTCCATAGACAGCTAAAAAGGACATGGATGGACAAAGGCAAAAGTTTAAATGGTCAGGATTTCCACTACTAGAAGTACCAGAGCTCTGTGGACTGCAGATGCACACTTGCTGAAAAGCTGGCCTTATTTTAACATTACAGAATCCATTCAATGGGTACACATCATGGAAGTCAAAATGCAGTCATGTGCAGGATGAGTCAACAGACTTATCTTTTTTCCTCCCTCTGTTTCTGATATACCTTGGATCACACCACTCCCCCCAAAAAGAGCTTTATTTTATTATTATAACTAAAAGATATTTTTTTCTTTCTTTTTTCTTCCCTCCCCTTCTCCCCTCAAGGACCTTCAAAGAAACAAATCTTTTTTTGATTTCATCCTAAAATACTTGGGTAAAATCACCTCTTGTTGTGAAGCTCAGTACTGGCCTCGCTGAGGTACCACATAGTAAAAACTGCATTTGACACTTCTGGGATTTTAGTTCAGGATAGTAATGCATACTGATTCCCCTGCTTTAAAACAGACATATTTTTGGTAGTAAAGACATACCACAGCCTGTGCCCAGCTGAGAGCAAATCCCACAGCAAATGGGACCATTTGTTATAGCTTGTGGAAATGTATAGCAGTCCTTAATGTGGGAAAAAAGTAATAAAAAAGGATGGATGAATGCCCATCCAATTCTCTATTTGTTAAAAACAACAACAACAACAACACAAAACAAAAAACCCCACAAAAACAAAAAACAAACAAAACACACGCACAAAAAAAACCAAACCAAAACAAAAAAACCCCACCCTACAACAATCTTGATACGAATGTTCTAAAGGATAAACTATTAGTTGGCATGTTTCTCAATAATTTCTGAAGAAGGTTAAATGCATGATAAAATGTGTAAGAGGAAGGGATTTTCTTCTTGTTTATTCACCTTTAAGCTACTAAGAAGGCTAATTCTCTCATAACTTTGCTTGAGGAGTCATCAGAGACCTCACATGTTCACTTTGAACTTTTTCTGCCCTGAAGGAAGACAGAGAGATAAATTTTCTCCTGAGTGTTTTTCAGTACTTGAGTTAAAAGTCAAAACCAAACAGTGTGAATAAAACTCATCTTCCTTCTCATTACTCAGGATTTATTTGCATAGATTTTGCCGCTGTCAATTTTCTTCTCTTCTTCTTTGTCTAGAAGTCTGGAGACTCTGAGGAGTTGCCTAGGAAAGGATGATAAGAGCTGAATTTCTACTGTGACATAAATGTATAGATCCAGAGATATGTCATCTGAACTTTACAATTAAAGAGAAGGAAAAAAGAACATAAACCTGACCTTCCTCTCCTCCTTTCATAATCCATTATTAGTAACAGTACCTTTTTCTGTACTTCTATATATCCTTCTGACCATTCTGAAAGAATAGCATAAGATCAGCTTCATTTGTCATTGATGTTGTTCCCTGACCTTAAAAAATGCTGTCTTTTAATCCCCCCACTGAAAAAAAAAAAAAAAAAAAGCTGATTGAATTTCTAAAAGGTGGGTGAAATAGTTGCCATAGCCTAAAGGCAGCAACAATGTAAATGCTAACAAGTTATTCTGGTTTTACATGTCTATTCACCTTTATATAGATTCTACCACCTCTGTGTCTCATACTGCATGTGTTAATGCTCAGGAAGTTCTTCTGGGCCCTATAAACAGTCCCACAATATACTTGAATGTAAACTGAACCAGTTTCCTATAATTCTCTGTTGCCTATTTAATAAGCATATTCTTGCTCTGCACATTTACCTGGTGCCCGGTTTTGCCACCCATACACAGTCTCCCCCCATTTTATAACCTTTTTTTATTATTAATAATATTAAATTTAGCACAATAGCTTGGATTGTGACAATTGCTTATTCAGTTGCTGGGAAGTATAAAATGCAATCTCCTTCTGCCAGAGCAGCCCACATATTGAATCCATATGTTTGAGTGTATAGGAAAAATGGATCTGATGCCCCCACCGTGAACAAATTAATGCAGGAAAGGGTGATGATAGCAATACAAAGGGCAAGGAGGGATCCAATCTATAACTGTACCCTTAAGAGTGACTGCATGGATGCAAAACTCAGGAAAAAGATGCTATGTTTTATTATGACACACTGTATAATACATTTCCCTCTTGCCCAAATCAGGGATTGCCAGTCAGAATGCTCTTACTTATGGCTGAGAAATAAATTTATAAATTTACAATACAGGCCATTTGCTTCTCAACCTGTTGGAGTAACAAACCTCCCAGAAAAAAAAAAAAAAAAAAAAAAAGCAAAAAACCCAAAACCAAACCAAACCAAACCAAAAAACCCACAACCAACCAACCAAAACAAAACAAAACAAACCAACAAACAAAAACCCCCCACCATTTTATGTGAAATGAGTTATATTCTCATCAAAGCCTATGGAGATCCAGACTGGTTCTTGTCCAAGTCATAAAATCATGGAATCATAGAATTGGTTTGGTTGGAAAAGACCTTTAAGATCATCAAGCCAAATGATTAATCTAACACTGCCAATCCCACCACTAAACCATGTCCCAAAGCCCGTCATCTACATGTCTTTTAAACACCTCCAGGAATGGTGAATCCACCACCTCCCTGGGCAGCCTGTTCCACTGCTTAGCAACCCTTTCAGTGAAGAAGTTTTTCCTAATGTCCAACCTAAACCTCCCCTGGTGCAACCTGAGGCCATTTCCTCTTGTCCTACCATTTGTTATTTGGGAGAAGAAAGTGACCCCCACCTTGCTACAATCTCACGTAGTTGTAGAGAGTGATAAGGTCTCCCCTAAGCCTCCTTTCCTCCAGGCTAAACAACCCCAGTTGCCTTAGCTGCTCCTCACAAGACTAGTTCTCCAGATCAGCTTCATTGCTGTCCTTTGGACATGCTCCAGCACCTCAGTGTCCTTTTGTAGTGAGGGTTCAAAAACTGAACACCATATTCAAGGTGTGGTCTTACCAGTGCTGAGTATAGGGGTACAATCACTTTCCTAGTCTTTCTGACCCCACTATTCCTGGTACAGACCAGGATGCCATTGGCCTTCTTGGCCACCTGGGCACACTGCTGGCCCATGTTTAGGTGGCTATCAGTCAATAACCCCAGGTCCCTTTTCCACTGATCATCTTTCCAGCCATTCTTGCCCAAGCCTGTAGTGTTGCCTGGGGTTATTGAGACCCAAGTACAGGGCCCGACACTTGGCCTTGTTCAACCTCATACCACTGGCCTTGGCCCATTGATCCAGCCTGTCAAGAACCCTCTGAAGAGCCTCCCTACCCTCATGTGTATCTAAGCTCCATCCCAGCTTCATATCATCTGCAAACTTACTGAGGGTGCACTTGATCCCCTCATCCAGATCATTGATAAAGATATTAAAGAGAACAGGCCCCAGTACTGAGTCTTGGAAAACACACAGTCAAAGCAATAACATACACTGGTGTCAGGAGTCAAATGTTTCACCCAGAAATAAGAAGCCCAGTACTAGTGCTGGCCACAGCTGAATTCCTGGATGGACACCAGGGTACACCAAGGGCTTTCTCCAGAGCTGCCCAGCACCTGCAAGGCTCCTGCTGTCCAGGGATCCTATGGCAGCATTACTGACTTTTACCAGCTACAACATAAGCTAGGTAAACTCTAAGTCATTTCAGGAACAAAATGACATGGTACTTCATCTGTAAAGGGGACATGCTGGTACAGCTTGGGGAACAAACATGCAAAAGTCAAGGCACCTTAGGAAGAACAGGAGCGGAAAATATTCTATCAATGGTAGCAGAGAGACAAGGAGGAAAAGGCAAGCTAGAGGATAGATAGGAAGGATTAAGTAGGCAGCACAGCTCATACCATGCCTGATAAATTTTCTTTAACAGATAGCATCTAAAACTTAGTGAAAAAAGAGTTCCAGAAGAAGAAATCTTTTCCATGCTTGTTTCTTCAGAGGCTGATTAAGTAACAAGCAGGTTGCAAATTCAGCTGGCATAAAGGGTTGCACGGGACAGCAACTGCAGAACAAAATAAGGGTCTTACTGCCAGCCAAGGTAACTGTCTGCATACTACCAGAGGATCTGAGCTGTTGCAGTTTGCTTGCAGGCAAGCACAGGCTGGAAAACACTTTAAAGTTTAACCAAGTAAGATATTCATCCAGGCAGCTGTGGCCATGCTAGACCCAAATACCTCCACAGGAACCCACCTGTTAATGATCTTGCACTAGGTTTTAGCATGAAAGGGGGCAGATTGCAATTAGAAACATTGAACCTGTTCTTGATCTCTCTTAAGCAAAGCAAATTAGCAGTTCCAGGGCTGTAAAGGCTGGAGAGGGAGCAGCCAGCACTGAGAGAGAGTTGCCTGGTCCCAACTCGGGTTTCACAGGCTCAGGAATGAGAAATAACAAGGGAAAGAACAGGTTTCACATTAACAGAGTGGCTGGAATTCAAGCCTGAAAAAATTCAGGGCTTTTTCCCCCCCTCTATTTATATAAAATTTATAATGCAAATACAACTGTATTTTTGTATGCTGTGCCTCTCAGCTCTATTTATAATTTGACCATCATTTTCAAACCTGTCCGATTAATATTAGGCCATTAAAATCATGCTCAGATTTCTAAACAAACATTCTCATTTTTTATTGTCGTTGGAAGTGTTGAACTCCTGCTTTTCCCTATGGCATGTGTAGGATGGTTTTGCCTTTCAGCAGACTCTTAGGGCAAAGTAAAACAAACATTTTCCCATTTAATAATAAGAGTGTCAGAAAGTAGGCTCATGAGCATATCCTGTTGTAACAGAGGTGCTTCTCTTCCCTCATTCCCTGTGCTCCAGCAGAGTCAGCCTGTGAACTTGGAATCACAGACTGACACAAATTTGAGTAGTAAGGGGATTTTGTCTGTTACAGCCCCTGCCCAGCACAGGGACAAATACAAGGTTGGGATACTGTTTTTTCCCTCATCTCCCAACAGGTATTTGCAGGGAGTCACAGGGTTGCCCCTTCTCCAAGCTGAACTAATGCCATATGCCCTGTCCTCAATTCAAGCGAGGTGGGCTCCAGGCTTCTGAGCACCCTTACCAGACCCGTTCCTGTCTGCCATTGTCTACCTCTCTGGTTTCTGCTGCAAGGGCTTACTTCAGCTCTGGGACAGGGCTTTGCTTTTACCTCCACTGAACTTCATATTCCTCCTGTTGGCCCATTTCTGCAACCTGCCTAGGTCCTCCTGAACCCCAGTCCTGCCCACTGGCATATCAACAATCACCCCCATCCTATCTACTTCATCCCACACCAGCTCAATTTCTTTGCTTGTTCCCCATGCAGGTAGATAGGTAATGACACTAAAATCCAAATTATCTTTGCCAAGGAGTAAAGGTCTCATCCATATGAGTGAGCTGATTCTATACTTTTATAAGTTGCTCCCAAACGGTCGCTCATGCCATCAGCAACCACAGTAACTGCCTACAGATTCACACCATATGTGCCCTGCTTTAAACTTAATGATTCACCCTCAAAATGCCCTGACCAAGATTGGATTGTTGTAACTGTAGTCAAAATCTATTGCTTTATGCATTTGACACTTTATCTGTAAGTTAATACCCTCATCTTATTTCGCAGAGGATCAGGAGGATGAATGCATTATTAATATAGAAAGCATTCGGATTTAGGGGGGTGAGAAGCACCAGCACTTATGAATTATCTTATGAATACAATATAAATTATTCAGCAATTATATGTCCTACTCACAAAGGAAATCAAAGGGTTTGGCCCTACTGAGCTTACAGTTTCCTAACTAGAGAGGGAAAAAAAAAAATCCTAAACCATAAATGTAAACAAAAATGTAAATACAAATGAAAATATTTTTAAATACTTCACTGCAAAATTTGCTCACATGTCACATTTTACATTAACAGTGACTTTGTCTTCCATTTGAGGAAAAAAAAGTGCTCATTTCTTGTGATTTATGCTCATGCAGCTCTAGTTTTACTTTAGTAAGTTCATTTATTAATCTATTTTCTTTGTTTATTGCTTTTTTGGGGTTTTGAGGTTTTGCTTGTTTGTTTGTTTGCTTGCTTGTTTGTTTTTTGTGGAAAGAAATCTCACAAATTCCCTAATGTGCCAACTTTCATTAATAATAGAAAAAAAAAAAAAATTAGAAGGTATTGTAATGCCTATGGTAATTTTACCATTAATTTTAATAAAGCCAAAACTCCACCTTAAAACTTTCAGAAACTAGGGGAAAGTCTGTACAGAGATTTTGGAACCTACTGGACTTTAATAGTGTTTCCCTTTTCAAGCTCACACTCTTTCATGACTACAGAGGCTTGTGGCTTCAAACAGAAAGGCAGCTAGTGTGCTTAAGTTAAGTGAGGTCTTTGAATTTGGAACAGAGGATTTTTTTTCTTTCCAAATCCTACCAGAAAAACATTCCCAAAACATTTTCTTTCTAATGTCTTTGTTAGCTGCAGTCTCTCCTACTCAATGGTGTACTTCAGCAAGGAAATTGTTCTGCCAAATATAAGTAAAGCACTCTGAAAGTACTTAACTGATCTGTTGTTGGGTCATGTAAATACACTCTTTAAAGGGGTAATAATGTTCAAGATAATTATAAGCATTTTTATGTGACTCCGTTTTTGTTAAGTTTTAGCAACCCATTTTAGGAATTCTGAGAGTAAGGTGCTTAAATCCACTGTAGAAAAAAAATGTGAAAAATTGAGTTTGGGGGGAGGAAAGCAAATTTGATATCACCTACAAGATGCCCTTTCTTCTCTTGGTCATTCTTTCGTACTCTGGGACCATCTCTAAGGAGTACATCAAGCCTGCAACCTGCCCACCACTTCATCATAAATGTCTGAAGTCTGCTTTGCACGTTCTTCTGGAGAAAGAAATTGGGGATGAGCCCCTGGGCTGCTGTAAATAGAAAAATCTCCATTGGCTTTGATGGATCTCTGCTGCATTGCACTTCTTCTGGACATCCTTTACATAATAATGTAAAAATAATATTAAAAATAATGTAAAAGATGATGTGGGTTCTTTTAAGAAAAGCAAGCAAGTAAGCAGAAGACAACGTGAATTTTTAATTTTTTTAATTTTTAGAAATAAAAAGGGGAAATTTCTTCTTTACAATTCTGTCACCGTGGCATCTTCTGAGAAAAACAGAAATCTTGAGATAAAATGTATTTGGTAACCTCAAAATGAAGGAAAAGCATAAAGAAATGATTGTTGCTCTGTTCCTAAGTTTGGATAGATCAGGGACAGAACACAGAATAATCCCAGGCTTCAAGATCTGATTACTACTGAGGAGTAAAGAGTATGTGGCCATAACTGGGTGGATGTTAACAAGGGTTCTAGTATATCACTAAACAACAGGAATCTCGCAGTGCAACTGAAGAAACAAAGCCTTTCTCTTTGAACCAACAGGACGCAGTCAAGGACAGTTGGCACTTTGGTCCCAGTGAATTCAGCTGGACTCTTTGTGAGGGTAAAGGCTAACGTGTCAGGCCCAAGGTGTGGGTTTTCAAATGAAGCATGTTTGTATATTGTGTCTACCTGTTTTTTGATGTGTGCAAGTACATATGCATAAATATACATTTATGGCTGTGAGCCCTCAAATATTACTGAGAAGTAAGTAATTTCATGGCTTTGTTTTGGTTGCTAAATCTGATGATTGCTTTGCTGTCTTACAGCAGTTGTAGACTTGGTAAAAGAAGCTAGGAACCAAAGTTAACATATACCCTACCAGAAAGATTGAGGCAATCTGCCTTTCCAAGCAATCAGGAAGCTTCCACAGAAATTCACCCTTATGGAAGGCAAGCTGGTTAGCTTCTCCTGACACTGAGTGAAGGAGAGATAAAAAGTAATTATATTCTACTTAGTGACCACACTCCAGTTGCAAACGCTCACATGGCCCTTAGCTTGCAGATAAATCTTTCTAGCTGGGCTACTCATTACTCTTACAATAGTAAATATAAACATTGACGAGTGAAAATGGAGACTGTTACAGAAATTGTGTGATATCTGAAAATCTTGCAGCTGCTCTTACTCCCAGTTTAGTCCAAGTTCATCTGGAGGGACTGGGATTTCTAGAGCTGAGAGTCCCTAAGACTCAGTAAAACCCTAACCAGTATTTTCTCTGTCTGGAAGGTTACAGAGCAATCAGCTTGGTCTCACCCTAATCTTGAAGCTGATTCTGTGAACACTTAGTGCTGCAATTAGATGCTATTTTAGTTGATATCTGTTCAACCTGATAGCATCCCTGTGTTGCAAAAACCCTTTGTATGTTGCATATTGATTTAAGTATTTTTGCCACAGGGTAATTTCAGTATTAGGCCCCTTCAAGTTCTAATAGGGAAGCAAGTGAATAAACAGACAGATTTGCCACAGTAAGTACATAAAGATACTGCCTTTAATCACAGAGGGCTCAATCTAAGTTTGTTAACATATAGAAATGGAAAACATTGCAATTAGTGTTACACTACAACCCTATAAAAATGTTGATTTTCCATCTAACATTTCTTTAAAAAGCATTTATTTTTTTACAATGTATATAATGGTTATTTTTGATTCAACATTTTCCTTAAAAAAAACAAACAAACAAACAAAAAAACACCCAAAAAAGAACAGAGAAAAGAAAAGAATCATCATAAGTTTAATCACTATATACCCAAGGGTAATTTCAGTTCCACTTTTAGTGTATTTGTGATTATTCTGGGCTTATCTTGCATATCTCAGTTACGTTTTCCCCAGTCTTTCATGGTTGACAGAGTTAAAAAATGTAACATATAAGTTAGTTATCATTAGATGGTTAGGGTCCTTATAAAAAACAAGGAGGTAGCTCCTGTACACCCCCTCAGCCATCACCCTTGACTATCTTCCTAATGTGGCTAGGTTTAACTACACAATTTTAGATTTCCAAAATCAGGTTTGTCAGCTTGGGCTTCAAACTATAGCTTCCTCTGCTTTTCATCACGGTAAACTTGTGACTGGCAATATTTTCACAAGCTGCAGTTGCTGTGTAATTGGCTTTGTGTAGGCTGGTGGCTTTTTTTCTTTCTTTCTTGATAAAGAGGGTCATTATTAAGAGAACATAACAGAATACATTGTTTTGCATTTTCTATACTAAGTTCTTTTGTTTTTTTGAAGGAAGGAAGGGAGGAAGGAAGGAAGGAAGGAAGGAAGGAAGGAAGGAAGGAAGGAAGGAAGGAAGGAAGGAAGG
>JANHGN010012939.1:0-26422 GCA_024605025.1 Megaceryle maxima | reverse complement strand
GGGGTCGGGGAGGCGGGAGGGGTGGGGGGGGTAGACAAGGAAAGCCCGGCCTCCCGGGGCCGCGCCCGTTCTCTCCGGGAGGGCGGAGAGGCCCGGGAGCGGCAGCCTGGCAGGGGCCGAGTGTCCCCCGCGGTGGGGAGGGGATAGCGGAACGGACCCGGAGGACATGGAGGGCGAAGGGGCCCCTTCGTGGCGCGGCCCCGGCGGGGTGATCCGCGAACTCTGCCGCTCCTTCGGCCACTACAACCGGCACCTGGCGCGTTTGCAGCACAACCTACGCGAGACCAAGAAGTTCTTCCGCGACGTTAAGTACTCCCAGGGCCACCCCTTCGCCTCGGCGGCCGCTGGCGAGGGCCTCCCCTTCGAGGCTGCCGACGGAGACCCCCGGGACGGCCCCGCGCCCGGCGGTAAGAGAGTAACCGGGCCTGCGGGGGGGCGGGGTTGGCTGTGGTTTGGCCGTGGGGATAAATGGGGGGTCCTGGGGGTGAGAGGGACTGTAGCGTGAGCTGTGGGCAGCGAGGAGTGGGGCGCAGGTGGGAGTGGTGGGAGAGTGGGTGCTACTGGGGGGGCTTCAGGGTCTCTAATGGGGGTGTTCGCTGGGCTGTGGGTTTGTATGGCGAGGTGAGGTGCCTTGGGCGGTGCGAGGCTTTGTGAGGTGAAGTGAGCAGGCCGGGGGGTGATGGGGGCTGTCGGGGAGAGGACCTCCCCCTCTCTCCATCTTCCTAACACCTTCTGAGGGGACTGGGCGCTGCAGGGTGGAGGTCAGGAAGATGCAGCACCCGTGAGCGGGCGGCTTACGGGGCTGGTGTGCGTGGCAAGGTGTTGGCAGTGGGGCTCAGTGCAGACAGTGCCGCGCTTCATTCATCGGCTTTCTCGTCATCTGTTGCTGTTGACAAACATTGCTGCTGGTGGGAACCCTTCTGCCACGTGCAGAGCTTCGTCTTTCCATAAGACTGTCTTGTGAGGAGAGTTTAGCGTGACATTAAATATTTATAAAGATCTTCTTTATTCCTTTCCAAATGTCTCATGAGTCATCTTCGGTTGGCTATTTGTCCAAGATACCCGTCCGTGCTTGTCTTATGCTTGCAGTTCTGATGTGAAAATTGAAGTGTTGTTGAGCTCTTGTGTTTATAAAAAAAAAAACCAAACCAGTGTGCCATGTAAACTGGCAGAATAGAAGTGAATAGTTTCGCAAAAATGTGGTGTCTGTTTACATCTTTCTGTGATTTCCAAGAAGTAGGAACTAGTTGTTTGAATGGCAGCGCTGCACTGGAGCTGCTTTGCTGTTCGGTTCCTTGTAAAACGTCACCAGTCCCATAGCAATTGCCTCTTTGGGAATCTGCTTATAGGGCTTTGTAGGTGTGGGTGCTTCATTAATTAAATATTCCTGACCTAGGATTCCTATTTCTCCAGGTATCCTGCCTGATGTTTCTCCTACAGAGCCCTTATAACCTTCTTTTTTTCCTTTCAAATACCCACCTTGACCCAATTTGACTTTACTGCTGGATGTGTTACCATCTGGCCCTGAAGAGCTGCAGGGAAAGGCTGCCTGCTTGAGAGCTTGTTCACACCAGCTAATAACAGTGTAGGTTCTTGGTTCAGCATTTCAGGCTGCAGAGGTTGTATAACATTTCCTGTTCTTAAAAAGAAAAACTAAATCAGTAGTTTTCAAGCTGGTGAAGTGGTGACATGTTCCAGGTGGGGCACCAATAAACCTGCTCCCTGTTAGAGGGCGGCCGGTCGCGGTGCCAGCCTCGAGGGGAGCGTGTGGAGAGGAAGGGAGAGGCTGAAGGGCAGGGCTTGGTAAAGTAATGGAGGCTGGCAGCTCTCTCAAATAACTGCCAAATAACTGTGAACCAGTGAACGAGCCTTTGCCTGAACCCCAGAGCCTTGGTGCTACTTGTTGCCTTTGTGCCTCAGTAATCCCCTTTGGACAGAGCTGCTTGTTTCTGTAAAACTTTTGGTTTATTGCATATTTCCAGCCCTCTCTAAAACTTAGTGGCTGGTAACAAAGCTTTTTTCGCTGTCTAATACAGGGAGGCGGCTTCAGAGCCACTTTTTTCCCCCTAGAATCTGCCCCACAGGTGGTGTCACAGTGAGGGGAGTTTTGACCCAACAGTTCTGCAGAGTTTTTGCCGTGCTCCACAGCATGCTGAGGCTTTGTGAAATACAAAGGGACTAGGCAGTGAAGTGGGCAGGACTCGCTGCCTGTGGTTGAAGGGGAGTAAATAAGCTCTGAAAGTAAATGTAGATGTCTTGGCAATAAACCAAATGTGAAGGGGTTTGCAGTTGAGACAGAAGTGTAGCACCATAGAGAGGTAACTGCCCTCTGAATCAACACAACTCCAGCAGCCTAAAGCACGGCCGGGGTTACTCCGTCCACAACCAGACCTGAGTATCCAAGTAGTAGCCACCGACCTCTTGGGTAAGCTGGGTCACTCAGGGTTGGGTACTTGAAGGAGCAAACATGTGCTTGGTTTTGTATCCCCCCTCCTCTGCTTTGGAGGATGACAGGCAATGAGGGATTGTCGCTGACCGGATGTTCCCTCTCTGGCCTTAGTACCAGGATTTACTCCTCATAGTAAGAGAAGTAAAATCAAGGGCAAAAAGAGTTGTCTTCCAGCTACTGCTTATGTGGGGAGGGAGAAAATCCTGTTTGCACTGTCTGCATTTCTGAAGCATTCAACAAAATATTGTCTGGACTCTGCTAGGAGAATCCCATAGCTTTAGCCTGCACAGGTCTGAGAGCTTTTTGTTCTCTGCTCTGTTAGCTCCTGCCTTTTGAACTGACTTTCTGTAAAAAGGAAACCTTAATGAGGGACTTGGTAGCGGATTTTACTAAGGTATGTAAAGCCACTAAGAAAAAACCCCAAACCCCATCTTTCTACTAACTGTTTTCTAGCTGCCTTTGTTCTGTGCTTGAAATAAAGTCAACTCTTTGACCTAAGAACTTGAGGCTTTTTGATATTTCTTTGGCCTTATTTCATAAATTCCTGTAGCCTGGGCTGTGCCTCTGGTACGGGTACCCCCAGCAGCTCCAGAGTTTGGGTCAGCAGCTCTGGTGTCATCTCAAAGAGGGTGTGCTGAGGGGAAAGGCCCAGGTTTGATGATGGTGTGATGACTCCCCATGTAGATGTATCTCGTAGGGGGTGAAAGTAGCCATTGGTGGGTTTGGAAGAGTTTTCATTGGAGCTGCATTGACCAAGGGATTAAAATGTGACTGCTCTGCCTGTATCGTGGTGATCCTCTAAAGGTTAGGACTCTATTGTGCTCTTGGGTATGTCAACATAAGATGGGTTTTAAGACTAGATAATGTGTGGAGAGGTGATGGGGATGGTACTTGTGAAATAACTCCTCAAACAGATGGGAGGAGGCGCTTGCTGGAAAGCTTCAAGTTAAGCAAAAGATGAAGCTGGATCTGCAGAGCATGGGAGCTGCTAAGGTCCTGCTCTGGTCCTGCAGGAGCTGCTGATGTTGGTACAGTGATTGCTCTTGTGCTCTCCTGGAGGTAACACCGCTGTGCCGATAGGTGTGGTGGGGTGGAACTTGCACTCGCCTCGTGTAACAGAGTGTTAATTGTAAGTCTTGCAGTGTGCAAAGCACGCTGCAGGTCATCGCCAGCACCACCGAGGTGTGGGGGTTTCCTTGGAAGGGATCAGGATTTGCAATAAAAAAGGGTGCTGTTGTCCACAAGTATCAGTGAAAATGGACTAGAAAGCTGAGTGAGGCCAGCAGCGGAGTTGGCCTCCCTTGAAAAGGGGATGAGTAAACGCTTAGGGCTTCTGTAAGTTCCATAATCCAACTGAAGATTCTTCTGCTGTTTGGCTGAATTTTGAGATGAGTCTTGGTGAGAGATGCCCTTGTTCTTGGACAGGCCTCCTTTCATCAAAGGGAGGTTAATAGGATGCATGTGCTTAAGGACTCCCCTGCAGCCCTTCGTACTGAACAGTTTATCACATGTCTCCAAAGGAGATGGCTTTTGGGTACCGTTTGTAGCACCAGCTAAAAGCTTTGGCAAAACTCCTGTCACACACCCGAGGTGCTCCCGGAGCTATGGGAATATCACTAAGTCTTTCCAGTGAGTGAATTCCAGCTCCACTTTGGGTACCACAGGAAGTCACATTCCTCCCAGCTTGAGTTCTTCATATTCAGACTGGTGGCATCACCTGTTAAATGCTGTGCGAGTGTTTCTACCCCATGTCTCATCCTGCTGAGCAGAAAGTCATGCATTTTCTGCTGTGCAGAATCTGAGCAGCAGCTCCAGCCCCATGTGAACGTTTCAGGTTTGAGACCTTGAGGTCACGGTGAGATACCCGGCGATAGCTGTGCAGGGTTCAAACCTCTGCTGTGACTTGGGTGCCTTAATGGCCTGTGCTGGGTTAATTGTGACATGGCTGAATCTTGGTTTTGGTGCTGGCTTCAGGCTGGTGCTTCACCTACTCGGAATATTGTAGTGTGACAATGGTAAGCGTAGTGGCTTTGGTACGGAGAGCGCTCGTAGGAACCTCGTTGGATAGATGCTGACCACAGGGAGGTTGTGCGTGTGGAAAGGTGGAAGGTGTTTTAAAGTTGTGGTCTTTACATACCCATTCCCTGCTGCAGTAATTTCAGCTGAGCTGCTGGATTTCCATCTTTTTCTGCTGGCATTAAGTATCCAGAGGGCACAATCTGCCTCTTCTTGGCTCTTCCAAAGCCTGTGCAGAGGCTGCGTGGCCTGCACAGCACCTTCTGAATGTCTCTTTTCATGCTTGGTAGCTGAAGAGTGAGCCTGAATTCCAGTTGCAATAGATGTAACCACATCAAAGAAATTTTTTATCTTGTAGATGAAGGCTTGAATGTTTTATTTGTGGGTTTCTACTGATTTTTATCTTTTGTGAGCTGCTAGCCAGCCTCTGCCCTTCAGTCACTTGATGTGGCCACTCTGCTATGGCTGTGGACCTTGAAAGGCTTGCTTAAGATGCTGTTACCAAGAGTCACACTTAGTGATGTCTCCCTTAACCTTTTCCAGACTGATTTATGGAGGTCAGCATCTGGGGCTGTGTGGGGCAGAGGTGC
The DNA here is from genome assembly GCA_024605025.1 of Megaceryle maxima. NCBI lineage: Eukaryota > Metazoa > Chordata > Aves > Coraciiformes > Cerylidae > Megaceryle > Megaceryle maxima. The sequence continues at coordinate 21,367 of JANHGN010012939.1, read as the reverse complement.
AGGAGAGGAGCTTGCTGAGGCCCAGAGAGGACTCCCCCTTAGTCTCGTGTGGGGTGGAAGGATGACTGGTGGAGGGATCTCCTCCAGCACTCCAGTTTCCAGACTGCAGGTTGGAAGGGAAGGTAAATCTCAGGCGAGATGTTAAAGAAACTGTTCAAGATGCCAAAGAGGAATGGAGTGCTGTCAGAACGAGGACTAGAATAGCTGTTGTATGCTATCTTTAATTTGGTTAGTAAGGTTGGGGAATATCTTGGTGTATGAGAGTGTCTTGTTTTCTTGGGGCTTGAGATGCTGAAACAATTGTGGATGCCAGAGCTTGACTCATTAAAAGAATTTTAATAGCCCTGCTGGAACAGGACCTGCCCCTCTGAAATCCCTGCTGGTGCTTCTCTGCTGTCTTGTTCTCGACTGTCTTTAAGCCGTTGTTCTGGTCGGTTTGCCGGGTGCCAGGGCAATCCTGCTGGTTTATAGCTTTCAGATTTGCCTGTTCTTCTGGGCACTGGCGTCTTCATTTGCCAGTTTGTTCTTGGGTGCCACCTGCCTTCAGCCTGGGCCCACAGGCTCACTCCCTGGCTCTGGTTGCCACGCTGGCCGCTCTGCACTCGCAGGGTTTGTGCTGGAGTGCAGCAGATGGGGAATTGGTTTGTATCCATTTTTTTTGTACTAGCAGAATTGTTCTGTTGCTATGCATAAGGTAACACGAACCTTCTTAGACTTCAGCGTGGGAAAAGCTGTATTTAGGACTCGTAGAAGAAAACAGAAGCTAAAGTCAGTAGTGAGACTGCATTTGCTGTACTACATTAATTCAAAGAGTTGCAGCATCCTGGGCTAAGAATTCAAAGGCCCTGGCTAGTGGGACGGTACAAGTGATGCCTCGGATGGAAGGAAGGCAAGGGAGAGTGATGGCAGGGGTCCTGCTGCTCTGAAGATACAGATGTTGAGTAATTTCCTTTTGCAGCTTAAACACTGTTCTTAAAATTACTAAGCATAGCTTGCAAACTGTGCCTATTTAGTGCAGCTATATAGGTTGGGAAAGCTGGGCACTGTTAGTGCTGTCAGGAGAGTGAAGCTGTTTCTTATTGTGCTTTAGGGACTTTCTGGCTGCTTGCAGAGTCTTCCACTGGCCTCATCTCTACCCAGGCTGGTGGCAGTGTGACAGTTTCTTTAGATGCTGTGATTGTATTTCTGTCCCAGGGAACTGCTGGCAGAGGCTCTTCAGCTGCCAAGTCTCAGCAAACCTGGTCTTGTTGCTTGCTTTGTCAAGAAGCAAGAGGCAGGAAAGGAGGTTTTGCTGCTTTAATGTCAGTTGTAGACTTTGGTCAGTAATACTCTTGGGATTTGGTGGATGCAAAGTGTTGGGCATTAAGTATGTGGGTGGAGCTGTCACTGTTTCGTGCTTGGTTGAATCTTCTCATCCACGACAGGGATGTTCTGTACAGCTGAGCCATTGAAACCTGGGAAGAGGTAGCCTCAGTGTGACCTCTTGGGCCTCCTTGAACCCTGCAGCAAGGCGAAACGCGGTTCCATCCCAGGGCAGAATTAGACCTTTGGTTGTTTTGACCCCGATGGCTGTGACTCTTGACCTTTTTTGAGCCTGCCACTTGTCTTCCACTAACCTGCTGAGGAGAGCTTTGTGCAAACAATTCCCAGTGAAATAGATGGGGAGAACAGTAACAAATTGTCTTAATGGCTTTGTGGGGCTCGACCTCCCGTGGACCTCTGTGTCGGTGCAGTAGAAGCGCTGAGTTGCCAACGCTGGTTTCAGGGTGCATAAGCAAATTCTTGGTCTTGTGTGGGTTTCCTGGTGGGCCGTGGGGCAGCGATGTCTGAACTGCATTCAGCTGGCTTAGAGATATGAGACTTATTGTTCAGCCAACCTGTTCTAATGCAGCCTGTCCTCAATTTTAGGGCAGAATTTCATTTCCTTCCCTCGCCATGAGGAAGAGCATCTCCAGCGGACTGTGAGCTGGCACCCTTGCCTTCTCATTCTTGGCCAGAACTGTAATGCCAAATGCCAGTTACTCAACATACTGCTGGGTGAGAAGCTGCTCCCTACCACCAAAATCAGCAACGAGGAGAATTGTAGGAGGCGCCGGATCCGTTTCACGCATGGGACACAAACACGGATTAGCCTAGCGCTGCCTGAGCAGTATGAGCTGGTCCATATGATGGCAGCCCACCGGGGACACTGGGACACGATACCAGAGGAGGACTTAGAAATTCACGGGGACAGTGAAGATCCTGCTCACCGGATAGCGGAGCTGGAGGTCATGCTGCCCTACTCGCTACTCAAGGTAACCGGGTGTCCGCGTACTGTCGGCGTGGGCAGCTTCAGATGTAACGTTAGTGCTCCCTAATAAAGTTCATGGTCTCAACTCTTAAGGTTTTGAATTCTCATAGGATTTTTTTTCATTAGAGAAGCTGGAAGAAGTCTGGTGTTAGGATTTTAGCTGGGCATTGCTGTCTGTGCTTTTGTTTCAGTCTTGACTCTTGGCATTAGCATTCCCCTGTAATGCTTCCATCCACCTCAGGAGCCAAGTTGCTAAGATGTAAGGCCAAGTGTCTTCTAAAATTCTACTCCAGCTTCGAGGTCAGAGGTAGCTTTGCTGTCTGATAGCAGCTAGAAGCTGTAGCACAAGGTTATGTATTTTATCTCTGTCCTGAAGAGCTTGTTGTCAGAAAAAAGCTTCTTACTTCCAACATCTGATAAAATGATGCGACTTCATTTGAGGGGGTGGCTTTTCACATTTCTGTGGTGTCATTGGGAATCAAACGTGCTAAGAACAAGAAGGTGGGAGTCTGTTCTCAGGACTGTTCCTAATAGTGTTAGTGTCTGGCTTGGTAACTTTCCTTTTGTCCATAAAATGTGTTCCTGTCCTGGGAGTGTTGCAGTTTGGTGTTCAGCAAATACCTTTAAAGGTGATGGTTGAATTTCATAGCTTTTTATTGCTTCCACAAGCTCTCATCGCGTTCATATCCGAGGTCGAGCCTTTGTTATCGCAGGGCAATGCTTCTGGAGCTCTGTGCTTGGCAGTAGAGTATCTGGAACAGATAATTAATTCTCAAATACAAATTAGTGAGGTGCAAAGGACGTGATCTGTTGTCGTGTCGTAGCTGAACAATAACATAAAAAGCTACTGGTCTTTTTCTGGACATATGAACTGAGCCATGATTGTAAATAGGCAGAAAATGACCCCAGTCTGTCTTCCTCAGATGAAATAGGTTTTACAAATCCAGTCTGATGCTAAATTTCAGCCTATCCAGTGAGCTCAATGCTACGTTGTGTGTTTCTCCCTTCCAGTAGGCACTGGAAGAGAACAGAAGTGCCACATTTGTCTGAACTGTGTGTGAGGCATCCACTGCTTTCCCAAAAAGCAGCAGATCAGCTGTGGGTGCTGCCAAATAAATGCCTGTTCTGGATCTTCTGCTGGTGAATCTGCCTTGCTATTCATAAGAGTATTTAGCTTTACATTTATTTTGCTTGGTTATATTTTTACAGGAACCAGTTTAGACACACTGCAGTTCACAACCCTCTCTCAGATTTTGCCTGTGAGTGACAAAGATCTCCCTGTCTGGCTTTGGTTATATTTAGGGCACTTAAATGAAAACAGCCAGTCAGATTAATTTGAAAAGGGTTGGGGAAATAAAAAGCTCTTCCAAGAGAAGGAGAGGGAGGGAGGGTGAATCACAGCGAGCTTCAGATTGATTCAAAGGATTCCTTACATGAATTCAAAGGACTGAAGGAAGAACAAAATTTCTTTTTGAGGCTGAAGAGAGAACATGAGTTTTTAGCAGGCAGTTTGGCTTCCTCTTGGATTGCAGGAGCCTCACCTCTTGAGACCTGGGGTTTTTCCCCACCCCTGTAGCTAATGTGTGTTCTCCAGCTCTGCTTGGCATGCACCAAGACAACAAAGTTCCTACAGTAAGAATCTGCTGGTCATGCACAGTTCTGGGACAAGTGGAATATGTATCTGGAGCGGTACGGGATGAGCTTTTTGGAACACTATCCAAAGCTGCATGTCTGCACAACAGCTCTGAAGGAACTTCTGCTTTTTCTTAACTTGTGAGACAAAACCAGGAGTCTGATGACAATGCATGCTTGAGGATGATGTGCTATTTGGCATGGAATTTAGATTAAGGGTTTAGATTTTCCCCAGGAACCAAATAACGTGGAGGAGCTCAGCACCTTTCGGGTGAGGGGAGGGGAAGTCAGTCTTAATTTTACCCCACCTCTTACCCACTGTCCCTGAATATTCAGCTGTTTTTCATCCCAACAACCACCTGCTTCCAAGTTGTACCATGCTTCCTGATAACCTTACCTTCTGGATATTGAAACACCTTAATAGTGTTTGATGAAACACTTTCAGGTCCTCCTTGTGGACTCAAAACAGCTCCAGGAGATGAGAATGTCACTAGTGGGTTTCTGTTTGAAATCTGGGTCATTCCCCATAGCGAGGACACTGATCCACCAGCAGATCTGCTGTGGGTGCCTGTGGGAGCTGGGGAATGCTGGGCAGTGTTTCAGGCCTACGCATCTCTCGTCGAGAGACTTAATTGCAGGGGCTGGCTGGGCACCTTGATTACATGCTGCTGCTCCTTCCGTGCAGGCACTGGGTGCTGAATCATGCTGCTTGGTGCAGATACTTGTTTGCTAAACCCAAACTCATTAACCAGTACTATGGTAAAGAAAGGCAAAGTTATTTGTAAGTTAAGTGTCCAAATATTAACTAAACTACTTAGAGATAAATTTGATCCAAGTGTAGACTATTGCACTTTAATACTGAACTGCCAGGGGAGCACCCTGAGCTTTGTTCCTTTAGTCTGATATCCAGGATGGGACCGTGTTTGCTTTTTTGTTTTACTGAAGGGTGTCTTAAACAACACTTATTTCACAGAAAAGGGGATGAGGAGAAGGGAGCTGAAAGTTTCATTTGCAGGGGTCGGCTGCTGTGAGAACACCTTCTGCTAATAGGTATGTGAACTTAGTTATTTTTAAATGTAAAATATCAGAGAAGGGGAAAAAAACCCAAACAACTTTGGCAAAGCTGCTGTATTCCTTGGGGATCGCTGTGCACAGGAATGCATCTAGGTCATGGAGAATAATCCATTTAGCCAGACAGATTATTAGATTTATAGTGGGAGTAAACAGTTGGCTCTTTCCCTAAATCTTATCAGTTCTGCCTGGAAGCCAAGATGGACTTATCTGAAGTATTTAGTTTCATTGGGATGGTCCAGCTGAAGGGGAGGAGGGCAACAGGGCTGGAAGCTTCCCTTTTCATGCCTCTGTCCTGCTTCCTGTGGCTGTGAGTCTCAGGCTGAAAAGTTTTAGCCAGGGAAAGAAAAATTTTCAGCTGCTCTGACGAAGCTGGAGACCAGAGGGGCAGTTTGGTTTTCTTACCTGGGATTCCCTCTGTATTAGTCACTGAACTTCTGCCTTAGAACCCCAGAGAAACACCATAAACTGGCAAGATGTCAGAAAAACGTGTGTCAAAAACCAAACCAGAACTTGGAAGTAGACCCTAGGGGTATATATGTACCTCGGCTTCATGGGCAGGCAGTGAGATTAGCTCACATATGCAATAAATGCAGCAACTGTCAGACTTCAGTGATTCACAGGCTATTCTTGGAAGTCAGAGTATTCAAATTGGCTTAGAAAAAGACTGAGCTGGGCCTTCAATCATAATCTGCTTGGTAAGAGTTTGGATAAAAAATCTGACTAAATTGAGTTAGTGCCTCAGCACCGAACCAAGCAAACAGTGGCTACGCCGCCCAAAGCCTGGCAAACAGGATGAGGTCCTCTTGGGATGGAGCAAATAAATGTTCTTTAACTGGTTTGGAAATGAGGAATTATCTGTCAGCTTAGTAAAATGGCCCATTTCAGTGGTCCCTGCACACGTTCAGTGAGACTCCACTTCTCTTATTGCAGGTCCTACTTGATCCTTGATTTTAATTTTGGTTCTGGGATGTGGGATGCAGTGGTCATCCTGGCACTGCAAGTCTGAATCCAGAGATGAGTACGTAGCGTGTCTGCATCGTGTTCTCTTTAAACTGTCTTCTTTTGTTTCCTGTGTTGCTGTTGACAGCACCTCTGCATCGTGTTGTAAGTGAAAGAGCCGCAACTGATATTTGCAGATCTGATGTTCAGATTGCTAAGTGGGAGGCTTTGATAATTCAAAAAGGGCTTTTTAGTTAAGAAAAATTGGAATGAAGTTACCTGACAGCAGCTGCATGTTTACAGCTCTGTTGGAAGTGTTCCACTGCGTTTATAGCCGTGAGACCTTGTAAGAACCAGCTTAGAAATCTTTGGCATCCCGTCTGAGTCACAGGTATTCCCCATATGGGAAGGCCTGATCCCTTGTAGCGTGAAGCTGCAGAGACTCTGAAACTTCTGTAGGATATATTTAAAAATTGGGCAAGAAATGTTGCTCGTCCTCTTTGGAAAAGCCCGAGAGGCCTGTGTGGAGACAGAAGGACTAGCTGCTCACGCTGTGTTGGGTTGTCTGTGTTGGTTTTCTCCCTGTCTCCTAGAGACAGCACTGGCTTCCTCCTTTGTTTACAGTGGCTGGCGTGAGTCATCCCTTCTGGTGAACATTGCAGTGCTGCACATCCCAGTCTGCTCAACCTCCTGTGTCAGGCAGGAGCGAGCCCAGCGCCGGGGGTGCCGTGGCCGTGAGGACTTCCTCTGAGCTCCAAGAGCAGGCGGCAGATGTGGTCAAGTCTTTATTTTTATCTGGTGGAGAAAAATGATTGAAGAATTCTTAATTATGACCCCATCCCCCATTATGAGTTGGGAAGATGGAAATTTAAATTATTCAGTTCAAAGCCTTAAACATTTTCTTTCCTTATGTTAGCAGAGAGCTGTATGCAATTCTAACACTGTTCTTGCATAGCCAAAGGTGAAACTCTTCTCCTGCCTTGAAAGAGAAGGAAGCAGGCTTCAGAACTGGCTCTTTTAGTGGGGTTAGCAAGAAGCGATGTCAGCAGGAGAGTATGAGTCTGGGCAGTCAGAAAATAACTAAATAAAATACATCTCTTAGCTTTTTGGTTGGCTTTCAAGAAAGTCACAACCAAGCTTGTCACAACCATCTGTTCCTCCTCATCTGTCCTTTGGCTGGGAACTCTCTGGAACTGATTCTTGTGCTGCCTGTCTTGGCAGTAGTGACTAGCATTGTGCTTTCTACCATGCGAAGTGGCACCATGGATATCTCCTCAAATTGCTGGAGAGGTGGTTGGAAAACGAGGCAGCTATCAGCTAAAGAACGATAACATTTACCTGGGAAACTTGTTCTGAATTTTGTGGTGAACTCTAGGCTAAAACTCAAGGGCACTTGGTCCAAAAGAAGAGTTTGAGTCATCAGGGACTAACCCATGCGTGCTGGGGCATCACACAGTGGGGTTCTGTGAGAGCCTCATGCAAGGCCCTGACACAGCTCCCTGCGACAGGGCTGTCCCTGGCCCTGCGGGTGGGTTAGAGACTAAAGCAGGAAGCTGTGAGAATCCATAACCTTTTGAAAGGGTTTGAATGTTCTGTTGTGAATGAATTGGTTTTGTCTGTATCAGTTTGTAAAATGATCTGTACTAACTGATTTTTTTTCTCACTTCCTCACTCCCTAGGAAGTGGACGTCGTGGTAGCGCCGTGTCGTGGATTCCAGCCTGCTGAAGCCACCTTGGGAGAGTATGTGAACCAAGTCTTGCCTGTTGTCATCTTTGCCATCAGCGAGGCCGAACTTTCCTCATCAGATGAGAACGAACTGCGCGAAATCAAAGAGAAATTCTCTTTGCCCATTTTCTTCTTCAAAGTGCCAGAGTTGGGTGTTGACCTGATCTCTCCCAAAAAAACTGATCATGAAAAGTCCTCCCTTTACTGCCAGCTGATGGACTTGGAGTACCTGAGTACCAACCACTGCAGCTGTGGGGCACCTGCTCCCGATGCCCATGCCCAAAGCATGTTGGTGGAGCAGTTTGAGAAGCTCCGTCTCTTAAGCACTTTTTCCAGGCAGGTCCTTCAGAAGCACCTGGTGGAAGCAGCTACCAGCTTGAATGAGGTGCACTGCCGCTGCCTGAACATCTTCATCAACCAGGCTTTCGACATGCAGCGGGACCTGCAAATCACTCCCAAGAGGCTGGAGTATACCCGCAAGAAGGAGAACGAGCTCTATGAGTCTCTGATGAACATTGCCAACCGCAAGCAAGAGGAGATGAAGGACATGATCGTAGAGACTCTGGGCAACATGAAAGAGGAGCTCCTGGAGGATGCTGCTAATATGGAATTCAAAGGTAACTACTGGCAGGAGAGCAATGGGCAAGAGGAGGCTGGGGGCTTCAGAGGAGATTGGTGGAGTAATATTTGCCATCTACTAAAGGCAGATTGAGTGGCAGTTTAGTGACTTTGCAAGAAAATTCAGAACTAAGACAAAAAGGATTTTTTTTTTTGGTAGTATCTCCTGGGTAAAAAGCACCCTCCTTAAATGAGGCCTGAAAATATTAAGTCCTGGTTTCTTATAAATCAGACTGTTCCCCCCCAAGCTTTCCACGCAGCTCCATGTTAGGGTATTTTACTTCTCTGCTTTAATTCCCTATTCTGCTGAGAAAGAAAAGAATTCTGTCAACTTTGCCTCAGTGGATCTGTCAAGACTTGGGAATGTAAAGAAAAACAACTGTTTGAGTTTTACTGGTGAAGCCTTGATCTGTACTTTCTGCTCGTTTTCTTTGAGAGGTTTGCGTAGGACTTTTGGGTCTAGAACGTTCTAAAACAATCCTCCTGGGTAGGTAAGAGTTTTCCTTTTCTAAAATATCAACACAGCTCCTGAGGCCTCTGCTTGGCATTTAGCATGTGGTTTTGGGAAATGGGAGAAGTCTCACCACATCTAGGACCAGAACTTCCAGGAACGCAGGCTGGAGGGTGTGTAGACTGAAGGGTGAGAGGCTATCCAGATCTCAGCAGGGGTACGTGGTGTAAACAAAGTGAAGATGTGTAGGTTGATATTCCCCAGCTCTCTCCTGCTTGCCAAGCAGAGGTTTACTGGGACAGTTGTTTCTCTTCTAAGGAAATGCAGATCACCGGGTTGATGGGGAAAAATTTATCTATTGAGAATAGTCAGAAGTAACTCCAGGCTATTGGCTTAGAAGATACTACTTTTGGAAGAAGAATTAGGGGGTTTTTACTACTTTTTTAGAAGAAATTAGTGCTCTTCTGAGGCACGAGAGAGGCCAAAACTCAAGGTAATTTTGCTTCCCTTGACTGACTTCCTCCCCGTTTCAAACTGGAGTGTTATCTCCTGGGGCAAAGAGGAAAAATGATGGATTGTTTCATCCTGCAGATCAGGGTCTGGATTTTTACTTTTGGATGCGAAGTAGATCTTTCCTATTTCTTGAAATGCTTGCTTTGTAGTGTTCATACCAAATGTAATGTTCATACCAAATGTAATGCTCATACAGAGCTTGTTTTAATCGCAACATAACCCGTTTGTGTGCTGCAGAAAGCCCCAGCTAGTTAGTGTACACTCACAGAATAGTGAGTGTGTTGGTCCTACCTGGTTAGGGCTGCTGCTGTCATTCCCTTAGCAGGACAGGGAACAATTCCTGTGTCTCACCCTCCATGGAGCTGGAGCTCAGAGTTCAGGGCTCTGCACGTGCAGGATTATATTTATGGGCAGCACAAAATAAGACCCGCAGTAAATGTGTGTGTGTATTTATCTGTACGACCAATATCACTTAGAGTAGCATTTTGTTGGCTTATTATTTGGAGTAATATCCTAAAAGGAGGGAGGTGTTATTTTGAGGAGCTGATGCCATCTGTCGATCACTGGATTTGTTTTAAGTGGGCTTGACTGTTGTTGGCTAAAATCCAGAGACCTGGTAGTAGCGTAGGATTGCTCAGAGTGGTTACAGTGTGTGAGCAGAGGCTGCTCTGTGTCAGGCAATCAACCTTTTCAAGGTACCAGGAAAAAAGTTTTGGGTAACCAGTGTGGCTTTTATGTCACTTTCTCCTCAACATCCAGCAGTGCTTATGGATTGCAGCACAGCCTGGAAGAACCTCCTCATCTGCAGTGCTTCAGATAAAGGCAGCTTTGTGTTCCTGCCCCTTCACTTTGGAGGTGGTAGTTGACTCGCTTTCCCCGTTGCACTGCAGCAGCCACAGAATGCTTGTCGAGAGCCCGGCAGGTGTTGAGTTGTGTCCTGTCAAGTCCAACACCAGCGAATGGAAGCAAACACCGGAATGTTTTCCCCTTTGGTCAGATGGGAGTTTTAGCTTCCCTGGAGTAACGAGGTGTGCCTTCCTGCAGGTACTCTATTCTACTCACAGAATACCTACCAAGTTACTCAACAGCTGTAGGATTGTCTTTGGCCCTCACGTAAAACTGGCTGTGCAGCACTAGACATGCAGCCTGTCAAAAATAGAACCCTTTGCAATACTCACTATGTGGGGTTTTCTGTTGCTCACCAGTTTGGTTTTCTGTATGACTTATAAACCAAAGCCAATGATGTTTTTATCACCTGGATCTGGAGTGATGAACCTCTGAAGGGGTGAAGTAGCAAAGGAGCGTTGGGAGCAGAGGCTGGTGAAGCAGCTCTCGGTAGCCATCGTCACAACAATGATGATGTTGAATACAAAAGGTGCCTCTTTCTTTTCTTTCCTGTAGATATCATCATTCCTGAGAACGGGGAGCCTGTTAGTTCCAAGGACATCAAGTGTTGTATTAAGCAAATTCAGGAACTGATTATTTCTCAATTAAACCAAGCAGTTGCCAACAAGTTAATTAGTTCAGTGGACTATCTGCGAGAGAGCTTTGTAGGGACCCTGGAGAGATGTCTGAAGAGCCTGGAGGAGTCCTGGGAGGTTTCAGTGCATCCTGCAAGGGGTTTGGAGAAGTCAAAGGATGTTTCTGTACACATCACAAGCAATTATCTCAAACAGGTATGGTGGCTTCAGTGGCTGGCTAGAGTGCTTGTAATAATTGTCTTTATCCAGATGCAGCAGCGGTGGGTGGCAGGAGGCTGAGATGCTCTGAAATTAGAGGAGCACAGCTCTGGACTGTGCACAGGTCTGGTGTCATTAAGGGAGGTGCTACAACTGGGGGGCTGTTGCTTAAAGGCCTTGTATTATTACCTTTCCTAGATCAGTGTTTGGTTTTTTGCTCAAATCAGTGTAGAAACATTTCTGAGCTTAATACCAGAAATGAATTGAACTGATCAAATCCTAGAGGACCCCACAGAGTGCCTGTCTGCTCATTTTCAGAGGGTCTAGTGAATTTTATAGTGGCTATAGCTTGCAGAATTCCCATACTTCTCATCTATTCCCTGCTTTCAGATACTAAACGCTGCCTATCATGTTGAGGTTACTTTCCACTCTGGCTCAACAGTAACCAGGATGCTGTGGGAGCAGATCAAACAGGTATGGGTATCTAGCATTTATTTCTGGTACATGTCACTGTATAGGAACAAAGAATAATGTGAATACTCAGTGCTGCTCTCTGAATTTCCCCTCTGGGCACATGCCTTGGGCACCTGCTGCTTCCCAACTCAGCACTAAACCTGTGTGTAGTTTATTCCTGGGGTGCTAATATTTAATTTAAAGCAAATACCTCTTTTTAGTGTTTCCTTTCTGTTCTGAAACAGCTAAGGGAGGATGATCAACATTGTGAAATCTTGCTGGTTGTGTTTTGGGTAACTGGTTGTTTATTTGGGTTTGGGGGTTTTTGTGGGGTTTTTGTTTGTTTTGCAATGTATCTTGATTCAGGTCAATTCACTCTTCTCCCTCCAGAGCAGACTAGATCTTCTCAGGTCTTTGTTTGAAAATTCTGTCTTAAATCATTCAGCTCTCTGAACTTGCTGCTCTGAGCTGTTGATCACCTTTACTGCCCTCTCCCTCCTGAGATTCCTTGTACGGATGGGTGAGGGGAAAACAAGATTTTCCCAAATAGGTGCAGTGCAGACTTAAGTGGTAACAAGAATCCTCCTTCAGCCTGGGAGGAGGCTCCAGACCGGGTGTGCAGCAGCTGGATTTCTGTGGTTTCTTTTAAAGGATGGGGCAGGGCATCTTAAACACCCAGCAATTTAAGGGAAGTGGTGCACACATTTCCACACCTTGACAGCGTCTGTCTAGCAAAAAGCTGCTCTGCTGGAGCTTTCACCAGTAAAGGAACATCTGTCTCTTCCTGAGTGTCTGTTACTGCTTCTGCTGCTGCTTCTTCCAGCCTACAAGCTGCACCACCACTGTGGGGTGTTGCAGGAGGCAGCTTTCTAGCCAGGGATGTTCTTGGTCGGGTGGGAAAGGATGGGTGGCTTGTAGGAATGAAGTGAGCAGATACTCAGAAAAATCCAGTCTTAGTGTAGGTGCAGAACAGTGCTGGATTGATACCTCTAATTGTTAGCTGCTCCTGTAAGGTAACTGTTTAACCCGATTCTCTGCGCAGATGACTGCGTTATTGCAAGGTATGGAAGCAGTCTGGCTAAACTGACTTCTAGCATTTTCTTTCTTGTGATAGTCCCTTAATTCTGTTTCCCTTTCCATTAGATAATCCAGCGGATTACGTGGGTCAGCCCACCTGCCATCACCAGTGACTGGAAGAGGAAGGTTGCTCAGGATGCTATTGAGAGCCTCAGCGCCTCCAAGCTGGCCAAGAGCATTTGCAGCCAGTTCCGGACCAGGCTAAACAGCTCCCATGAGGCTTTTGCAGCTTCTCTGCGACAGGTGAGTGTGTGGAGCTGTTAAGGAGGAGGTCTTTTGTACATGGTCACTTAGGGAAAGAGGAATTTTAATTGTGGAGGTAACTAAAAGAGCAGCTCGTGCAGCTAGTGCTGTCATTCTGGTGGCAGAGCTGATGTGAGTGCCCTGATAAACGTCCTGGTTTTAGGCTGGACATGCCTGAAGCAGGATCTTTATTCAGACCCTCAGCCTCATTACACCAGGGCTTTGAGCTGGGAGGATTACAGTGCATCTGTGATGTGTCTCGCAGTTAGAAGATGGCCATTCTGGCAGGCTGGAGAAGACAGAAGACCTGTGGCTGAAGGTGCGGAAGGACCACGCTCCTCGGCTGGCACGACTCTCTCTGGAGAGCAGGTCCCTCCAGGATGTGCTGTTACATGGTGAGTCTCGTGCTTGATGTTCTCCATTACCTTCTGCTCCCTCCTGAAGCAGTTGGTGGGTGTAAAGGAGTAGGAGGGATGTTTTGCTTTTCACTCAGCTACTTCATCGAGCCTCCATCTGACACATGCCGAGTACCTTGAGCTGTGCAGCTGCTGGCCCATGAAAAGCTCTGGGCTGCCAGCCTGAGAGCGTACGGGGAGAGATGAAGGTGGCTTAGTGTGTCTCTAACTGGATGCTGTCCCTCTCAGGCAAGCCAAAGCTGGGCCGCGAGCTGGGCCGAGGACAGTACGGCGTGGTCTACCTGTGTGACAGCTGGGGGGGGCACTTCCCCTGCGCACTCAAGTCGGTTGTGCCTCCAGATGAGAAGCACTGGAACGACCTCGCGCTCGAGTTTCACTACATGAGGTATTGTAAGCGCTTTTAGTCCACATGGATCTCCTTAACTTCACTGCTGCACACAAAGGCTGTCTGCCCAGGCAGAACCTTGCTGGCTGCTGTTCTACTCCATGGTCAGTGACCTCGTGAAGTGCTAAGCTGCCGCTTCTAGGGCAAGGCAGGGTGCCACTGGCACTGCAAAGAATGGAACAGGCACAGAATGGTAGGCAGACAACGGAACAGGCACAGAATGGTAGGCAGACACCCTCCTTCCTGTCTTAATCGGGTTCTCCAGTGCCTACACGGATCAAATGCTTGATATTTTGCAGACTAAATGAGAATTAATGGAGTCTGATAGCAAACGGTTCTTCTCCACTGATTTTTGATGTTGAATCATCCTGCTTTTCTCAGTCTGTCCTCTCTGGATTCACAAAAGCAAATGATGGGTCTGTACTGCAGAAAGCTGAGCTTGTCCTCAGTAAAGAGCTGCGGGCAGGTGCTGCAGTACAGCCCCCTGCAATAACACACTGTTTCTTGGGTGCTGTAACCTTTAATAGGCTTTCCTGAGTTGAACTGGATCAGACAGCTCCACATCCCAGTCCTCAGGACTGGGGGGTGCTGTTTTTACTGCACAGCACAGGGTACAGGTGTACATTCAGCATGGGGCTACTGTTGTACTGAAGCTGCAGCTATTGGGTGTCTTTCCTTTCCAAGGTGGGGCTGGGGGGAGCGATGTAAAAATGACCACTCTTCTGTGCTGTGCTTTCTCCAGGTCTCTGCAGACGCACGAGCGGCTTGTACATCTCCATGGCTCTGTGATAGATTATGGCTATGGAGGAGGCTCCAGCATCGCTGTCTTGCTGATAATGGAACGTTTGCACAGAGACCTCTACACAGGACTAAAGGTAACAACAACCTCTGTGTGCGATTCTAATTTTTATTAGATATAAACTTAAAAAAAAGGCACACCTAAGTATCTATTAATCTGTAAAACAAAGCTGGAATTGCTTAGTTTTTGGTGGCTTTGGCAAATGAGAGTAAGCAAAAGTCGTTTCCAGTTGAGGAATTAAATGTGTTTGCTTATTCTTCAGGCTGGGCTAGACTTGGAAACACGATTGCAGATTGCCTTGGATGTAGTTGAAGGAATCCGTTATCTTCACAGTCAGGGACTTGTGCACCGGGATATCAAACTTAAAAATGTCTTGGTAAGGAAAACTTCTGTATCTGCCTTATCTTGAAGCCTTATGAGGTCCTTTTAGTGGGAAGGCAAAGCATGTGAGTGAAGTAATAGCTTTCTTCATGCAGGATCTTTTAACTGGTGATATTTTAACCACAAGTAGCCTGGCAATGAGGCTTCCATCGTTTTCAGGCTGCAAGCCTGGGGGAAAGGGAGCAGTAGAGGGACTTCTCTTGAAGGCAGAGAGCTTGAGCTACCAGTAGAAATTCCAGTTCCCAGATCTATTAAATCCCAGCCACACCCTCTATGTGGCAGACAAGTGAAGGCATGTATTGTAACTGAGCTTAGCTAGGTAAGTGTCCAAGAGCAGGCAGGTAGTCGGAGAACCTTACCTAGAACAATGCCCAACACCTCAAACGTCAGCAGAGTTTAAAACCTTAATATTAACGAGCGATACTAAACCTGGGAAGCGTGGTTATCAGCTGCCTGTGTATGAATTCTTCTACAGCTTGACAAAAAGAATCGAGCCAAAATCACTGACTTGGGGTTCTGCAAACCAGAAGCCATGATGTCTGGCAGTATTGTAGGCACACCCATCCATATGGCTCCTGAGCTCTTTACAGGTATGCTCCTTGACTGAATCCACTACTGTCCTTCTCTGGCTTCAGTTTTGAAGGCCATTACTCTTGAATTAATATCTCAACTTGCTTATGAGGGGAAAAGAGTAATAAGGCACAAAACAGACCCCAAAACAAGAAGGCTTTCAATGCGTGCTATGTATTTTTTCTTGTATTTTAAGTGTCAGTCCTAAATCTTTGCTTACTGGGCGATTCATAAGCTTTGAAGTGATGAATATTCTTGCAATTAGAAAATTATTAGTTATTAGGAAGCTGGAAATATTTGGCTTTCATAGGTAAATACTTCAGAAAGGATCCCTGGCAGGGAATTTCCAAGCTGTTACAAACAGATGGAGCGTTCAGATTCACTGTGGTGTGTTTCTGGCGGGTGCTCTCTGAGCTCTTTCTCCAGAGCAAGCATCTCACAGCAACTCTCAGTGGTTTGTACCACACCTACCAGTGTCCCTTTGGTCTGTCTGAGATGCTGTCAGTGCTTTGACAAAATCACAGCCAGGTGGAAGCAAATTGTGTTTAATAGAGAAAATATTACTTGGGTGGTTCCTACAACTAAGAGTAAAATACTCATGACAAGCAGGCGCTAGACCTTGACCTTAGAGGTGAGTGTTGGCTGAGCTCCTACACATTCAGTGAGCTCCATCTTTTCTTGGTGGCTGAACTTGCTATAAATGAGTAATTGTCAAACTTCTTGTTGGCTCTGACAGACTCCCAGGCTAGCAGCAGAGCTGACTGTCTCACAGATGTTGGTGCTTAAGTCTGAAATACACATGGAGCACCTGTGTACCACCTGTACCTGTCCATGAGCCTCAGCTCAGGAGCTGCTGGCACAGGCTAAGGGTGCAAATCCTCTGAGAACTGGAAGGCCTTAACTTTTATCCCTCTGCGTTTGGCAGTGACTCCTGATGTGTTAGGAGGCTTCACGCAAGTCTTGCCTTCTGGCAATGAAGTTGTGGTTTTAATTTGAGGAAGTGGAACACTGAAATTAGTTCTCAGACTGCTCAGTGTCTAGGGCTGAAGATGTTGCTTGCCCTGCTGATCTAGTGTGCTGTTGTCACAGGAAAGTACGATAACTCCGTGGATGTCTACGCATTTGGCATTCTGTTTTGGTACATTTGTTCGGGACACGTGAAGTTACCAGAGGCTTTTGAGAGATGTGCAAGCAAAGATCACCTTTGGAACAATGTCAGAAGAGGTATAAATGGCTCATTTGAACTCTATCAGTTGGTAACTTTATGCTTGAGTAAAATTTGAGAAGATGAGGAAATCCATTTTTATCCTCTTGTTGCTGAAAGGTAAAAATACAAGTTGTGTTGCTTCACTGACAGTCTGAAGAGTAACACTTCCCTAGGTAAAAGAAGTCTGTGTAAAATTAGCAGGGATAAAAAAAAAAGCTTAAACCACATCTACCCAACCACCAACAGACCCCTTAAAGCTGTGCAAAATATTACACCACTGACAATGTAAACCAGACCCCAGAGCCAGCCGGGCATGATCCCCTGAAGAATGTTTAATCCCTTGCAGCTTCAGGAGGCTGTGAAGATCTGTACATTCAAGTGCTTATATGCAGCATGCTGAGGAAGCTGGATGTTGTCAAAAACACACTAATAGTTGTTTCCCAAAAGACAAACTTTTGTCCCCACGTAGGTTTAGTGTAGTAGTGTATTTTCTAGTAGCTTAATCTTTTGTGCTGCATCATGGAATTGAAATGTTTACTGCTTTGTGTCCTTGCTCCTGTCCATATAATCTCTCCTTTCCTCATGTGAAAAAGATTAACTCAGATGAGTGACTCTTGTATTTGGTCAAAGCTGTGCTCGCTGCTTGTTCGCAGTTGAACTTGCTCCCAAAGGCACCACATGAGCAGGTGGGGTGGGGGCCCTTGTTTTTTTTCTAAGGGAAGGTATTAATTTTTCTCCCAAAGAACTGCAAAGAGGAGGCTGCAGTGTACTGAAATGCATTGGCCATCCTCAAAGTGTGTGCGACCTCCTGAGCATCTTCAGCAACGCTCCCAAAGATTATTTCAGCAGCAGTGTTGCTGCAGTATCAGCTCTTACCAAGAGCATTAGACCCCAGACAGCCCACCTTGGTCCCTTCTGCCTGCACCAAAGCAGTGGGTACCAGACAAAGCTCCTCTCAGCTCTGAGGTGTACTGATGGTAACTGGGTCCCTCTCCCTCTTCCAGGAGTTCGTCCGGAGCGTCTTCCCGTGTTCGATGAGGAATGCTGGCAGCTGATGGAAGCCTGCTGGGATGGAGACTCCTCCCAGCGCCCTCTCTTGGGGATCGTTCAACCAATGCTGCAGGGGATCATGGACAGGCTCTGCAAGTCGAGCTCTGAGCACCCAAATAAAGGGTTGGATGACTCTACTTGAAAAGGAAGCACAGAAGCATTTTTAATTGTGGGAGAATTGTGAACCCCCAGCTCTGCAGGTGGCTTCTTCAGATGTAGCTCTTTGTGGCTAACATGAGTGGGACAGGTAATAGCAACCAGAAGATTGCTCATAGAGGTGAGACCTCAGGGATGTTCCACCTTGAATAGCGGCCAGAGCGGTCTCCCCAGTACACCCCACTGATGCTAGTTACCCCGCTGCAGCTTTTACTCCGGAGTTGTGCAAGTAAGGTAGAGACTCCACACCCTTGAACTAAAAGGGATTTTTGCCAATCCCCACAAACACCAATCAAAAGAAAAGCATCGTGTGTGTTTCAGGTAGTGTCTGCTGCCAGCTGATCACAACAGTCTTTACTCTGTCAAGTAAAAACCCTGCCCATTAACTGATGGTCCTGGGTGGCCTTCGCTCCACATACGACTATCCCCATCATTTACCCATTGGCACCCATTCCAGTGCGGTGGGAGAGGAAAGAAAGAGGCTCTAGTCTGGGAAGTGTTCAGAAGCTGAGAGCATCTGTCTGTATCAGCTTCTTGCAACACTCACAATGTTTACATTGAGAGGAGCAAAGCTTCTGTGTTTTACCGAAGGGGGTTGATCTGCAGTGCCAATACCCCGAGTGATAAGCTATTTATCTCTCTGATGTACCCTTTACCTCTTACTTCTGTAAACAAGCTATTTTTTTTTTCCTTCCTGGTCATTTTTTGCTTCCTAATAATTATTTGAATGTCTGAAGAAACCTGACCTTTCATTCTACAGTCTTCTGGTAAAACAGACTGCTCAGAGATGTTTTGTGATAGTGGAACAAAGTCATTACAGCTAATGACTGTCCATGGGGAAAATGTCACTTCATTTTAATTAAATTTGGGGGTTGAATTAGTTGTAAAGACCGTGACAGTTTTAAAGTTGTGCTTAGACAGGATTTTTTTTAAAAGAGGTTTCTTCAGCTTTTTTAAAGTCACATGTTTGGTGAGAGCGTACTCGAGGGGAAGACAGGTCAGTCATTCTTCAGTAGCCGTGTATTGTGGCTGTCTGTTCATCTGTGACTCTGGGCTCTGTGGCTGTATCAAAAAAGAAAACATCAGGGTGGAGGAGGAATCCTCTGGAAGGAAGGGGTGAGCTGGGGTGGTCCTGCTGCTCTTCCCAAGAGGGCTGCTTCTGCACATAACACCCTTACCCTTTTGCGTTTCTCGGGTGAGATCGGTTGGTCTTAACATACTTAGAGGGTGGAGGCTGGAATAGCAAACGCACTGTTTACTGCATCAGGAAACAGCAAGTTGGCAAATTCTCCCTGGGTTTGCTGTTCCAGCTGCAGAGGGTGAGCACGCAAGGGCTGTTTCCCAGGAAAGCAACACACTGCAGCTGGCATAGCGTAGGCATGGGGAATTACTGCACTTGTTGCTGGGATTTCTTAGCTGGGATACGGCAAAATCACAACCTATAGTCCACCTGTTCAACAGCTTGAACAAAGGAAAGGGATCCATAACCCTGCAGTATTAGTTTAGTTGAAATCTTCCTTTCTTTGTGCAATAAACAGCATTAATGTGCTTTTTATATATAAGACTTTTTTACTTAACCCGCACACGTGGATATTTTCTGGTCTGATGGCATTACCAGTTTGGATTGACACAGACACAGCCCCTCCAGCTGACAGCAAGAGCCACACATGCAGAAGAACCAACACTTATCCTGAGCAGACCTCTCGGGTGTTTCCCTGCCTTGGTGCCAGCTCCTGTGCCAGCACCACTGCCCCAGTGGTATTAACCCTGTTCTGCTGGGTGTGGTGGTTCTCACCTTGTTTAGGAGGAGGACAGTTGAGGTCAGTCTCTGGCAATTAAGAGGTAGCATGTGTAAATAAAATTGGAATCTCTGTAGATGCAGTTCCAGCAATGTCTTGTCCAGCTTTTCTGGGGTAGCCATCTCCAGACCCTTCCCTGATGCCTTCTTAGTGTTGTCTGTAGCTGTCTTGATGTTTCCATTCATCTTTTGTCAGGTGCAGTGTTGTAGCTCTGCAGCTTTTCCCAAGCTCACTACAGCTCCTTCTCTCTTTCCCTTGAGTATAAAATCTGCCTGAGCTTGTTTAGAGAGATTTCACCCCTCCTCTTTATCTTGAACTAGCCTTCTCCCCCCTGAGAGTAGGGCAAACCAGGTGAATATTTACCTTTAAGATTCCACAGCCAGTAAACTGAAAATGGTACCAAACCCCAACACCTCTGAGCTTGCTGCACTGAGTGTAAGCTGAGCAGGAACTCTTCTCCCTGCCCAGGGCTGCCTCTAGGGCCTCCATCCAGGGGAGATGTTTGTTACAGAACATTTTCAGTTACTTGTACCCTTTTACATCCTGCCCCTGTGCATCGTACCATGTACTGCATGTCAACACAGACACTGCTCGGCCTGGGATGTGATTGCTGTCAGGGGAGGAGTGACTCTTCCCTTTTCCTGGAAGTCTAGAGGGTAGATCAGGCCCCAACTGGCTCTGGAAAATCAGCTTCATCTCCTGAGGTCAGGGGTTGGAGGGTCACTTTAAAAGAGTCCTCCAGGGTAAACCCCTGAATTGTCAGGAACTTGCTCTCCACTCCAGACTCCCCAGCCCTGTTTTAACCCTTTCCTTCACACTACATTTAGGGGGATGAGCTGGGGGAGGATGCCCTGGGTCTGAGGCAGGGTGAGGAGGGGGCTGGAGCGTTCTGGGAACCTGGCAGAGCAGTGATGCTGCCTTTGCTGTATCCTCCACTTGCTGGGTGTCCTGAAGCACCCGCTACCTACTTGATGAGGATTATTACTCTCCAACACCTTGTCTTGGGAGAGGGGTTGACCTGGGAGGGGCTGGGCAGGGTGCTGCGCTCTCCCCCACCCCTGGGGCAGCAGTTGGGGATGAGAAGACCCCCACCCACCCCCCACTTACCCTGGCCCTGTTCGTTTTAAGTTTAATAAGTTACACAAGTAACTTTCCCCCCCCTCTAAAGCAGAACGGCCCCTCTCTCTCCTTCCACCTCCCTCCCTCCAAAATCGACCACCACTCAATGTTCTTAAAGAGGGGCTTCGTGGGCCGGGCCCGCTCCGTGCCACGGCGGTATCGGGAACTGTAAGGGGCGCTACGAGACAGTGCAATAAGCGGAACGGCCGAGCTCGACCCTAGTATTTTATTATTGTTATTACTGGTTTTGGTGGGTTTTTGTATCCGACCCGCGCGGTACTAACCCCCCCCCTCCCCCCCCGCACTCCATGTGTTGTAAGAGACGCGACTGTGAGTTCAGCCTTCGCCTACCAGGCGCTGCACAATAAAGCTGCTGTGAACAGCCGCTCGCCGCCGCCTCCCGTGGTTCTTCCGCCGCCTTCCCCGGGCGGGACCCGCCGCTCCCGACGGCTTCGGGCCTGCGCAGGCGCCGGGCTGTCCGCCGGGCTGTCCGCCGCGCTGCCTGAGCCCCGCCGCGCCGCCCGCCCGCGCTCCCCGCCCTCGCCGCCGCGCCGGGAAGGGAGGGCGCTGAGCCCGACCGCCGCGGGTCGGGTCGATCTGGGCTGCGAGGTGCCGGTGAACCGCGGGGCTGTAGGAGGAGGCGAGCGGCGGTTCGGCGCGCGAAGGCCGGGCCGGTGCAACGCAAGGTCCCCGGCGGGGTCCTTCGGCGACGGAGGGAGCGGGACGGCGGCCGCGATGAACCTGGAGCTGCTCGGTGGGTCCGGGGCGCGGGGCTGGGCGAGGGGCGGCC
>JANHGN010012938.1:68461-86713 GCA_024605025.1 Megaceryle maxima | reverse complement strand
CAGGGACCTGGTGGAGCAGGGCCAGAGGAGCCCCAGCAATGCTGGGAGGGCTGGAACCCCTCTGCTGGGAGGCCAGGTTGGGACAGCTGGGGGTGTTCAGTCTGCAGATGAGAAGGCTCCGGGGAGACCTTCTGGGGGCCTTTCAGTGCTTCAAGGGGCCTGTCAGAAGGATGGGGACAGACTTTTGAGCAGGGCCTCTTGGGACAGGACAAGGGGGCATGATTTAAACTAAAAGAAGGAGATTCAGACTGGAGAGAAGGAAGAAACTTGATGCTGAGGGTGGTGAGAGCCTGTCCCAGGCTGCCCAGAGATGTGGTCGCTGCCCCATTCCTGGAACCATTCCAGGTGAGGTTGGCCGGGGCTCTGAGCACCCTGCTCTGGTTGCAGATGTCCCAGTGAAGTGCTCAGTGCAGGGGGGTTGGACTGGATGAGCTTTAGAGGTCCCTTCCCACCCAAACCAGTCTGTGATCCTCCAAAAACATTGCAAGCACACTGGGGCAGGCAGACAAGGAAAAGGCAATTTTGACCTGGGAGGTAAACTTAGAGTTCAGGTTAAAATAATTGTACTGCGATGTTTTGCTGTCTGGATCCACCCCCTGGGCCGGGTGCTGCCTGGGGAAGTATGGGGGTACCGGCGCCAGCCCTCGTTAAAAGGCCTTTTCCATTTCTGATTTCTCTAATACAACAGAGCAAGAGTATTGACATGTCAGAATGGTCTTTTATTATGATCCATTTATGCCATTAATGTAATATCCTCCTCTTGGATTGCTTAGTTATGTATTAATACTGTAAGAAACTCAGCATTTCTTTTAGCTCTTTATTGTCTAAAATGAGTCCCAAACTCTCCAAATGACAGGATTTTGATGTATGGCCATATTTTTAGCCATGATCATGTCTTGATGCTCCAAAATTAGGGACATGTTTTAAAAATATTTTACCACATGCATTTTTCTTATTTTTCTTAATCTCTGTCTTACCAGTTATCATTCTGTTTTTACTGTAGAATCATTAGTGCTTGCCATAAGTCTGATGTATGCATATGGCATTATTTATCTGCTGTTCTTAGCATAACAAGGAACAGAAAAATAAAACATGAATATGGGAAAATGATCAGTGAGTGCTTTACCTTTTTAATAGAGAACATTTCTAATGAATTGCTTTGCTGAGGCTACTGAGGCATCACTATGCCCAGTCAGTCTGAGAGGTCTGAAGAAAGAAACTGAGGATTCAGGAAGGAGTTACAGGAAAGAACCTGGAAAAAGTGCTGTGGAGTGACAGACCACAGGGATTTGACCTGTTTATTTATCAAAGACATCAAGAGCTGTAAGTGCCAAATACCCTCGCCAGGAGGAAATATTAAAGAGTTTATTAAATCTCATAGAAATAGGACTAAACAAAGCCATCAACTGGAAATTTAGTCTGAACACTGCAGGTCAGAAGCTGCCAGCACAGGGTTTTAATAGAGATCAGACTAAGGACTGATCCTGCATGCGTGGCTCCAGGAGACCCAGGAGTCCCACAGCCTTTGTCAGGAGGGAGGGGTGCATTTTCTCTGCAAGCCCTGGAGCGCAGGGCCAAGAGGGGCAGCTGGGGCTGGCTGCAGGTAAAAGAATTTCCTCCTTGCCAGCCCAGCAGCACTGAGTCCATGCCCATCACTGGCTTGGTGCACACAGATGAGTTATTTGCTGCTTTATATAATATGATACTAGTGAAGAGGTACATTAGCCCAACAGAAATTACTGGGCTTGGGAAAAAATCTCTGGTTTGTGTCATATGAGTCAATTCCTTCATTTAATGGTTTCAGCTGCCCTAAAATGTGGATGAAATTACAGCTGTTCTGCTCCCTATTGCAAGGGAGTAAATTGGTGTGAATCTGAGGGGTGTTTCTCTCTGGCTCTGCCAGTAGAAGCATTGGAGATGCATTTGTCCCTGTGAGGAGGAGCTGGCCATGGACCAAGACTACCCTCAGACCCAAATCCCAGACCCCGGTGGTCTCTGGTCCAGCCACAAGGTCCCCAGCTGATGCCTCCTTCTGCCCCCAGCTCTCGCCTTTTCCAATACAAAAGAAGGGCAGAAAATGGACAGAAATGGTGTGGATTATGGGGAGAGGGTTGTCCCAAAACATGGGGACGCGAGGCCACCCCTTCTTCACAGTCACTGTCAGGGTAGCAGCGGCCGCTCCATTCAGCTGATGAACAGGAGACTTCTCCTCTAGAAATCTGATGAATGATCCCAATTATATTCTTCCAGCACTGATTTAATGTAATGTTTTATTAATAGCAACAATCAGAGGAGAGCAAACAGATTATTCTGCACACGCCATTCCCTTTCTGCTTTCATGTTCCCACATTGATACATACTCTGACTCTTTGATGCCATGGCATGAGGGGGTTCAGGAGGAAGAGGAGGGTGGGGAGAAATTATCAAACAATTTGCTGAGCAGGACTCATGAATAAGACAATATTTTCTTCACTCATTCTTTACGGATTATTTGGAAGAAGCTGCAAATTGCTAGTTTGTTTCTTTGGATGTTAAAAGACCATGTGAGAAGATGAGGAAAAATAACCTACAGTTTTGAATTCCTGGTTGTAATACTCTTTCGTTACAGGGCTGATCAGAGGACCATATAAATCCTTTGGAGTTGCCCCCAGCTGGTGGGGCACGGCACTGGTAGAGCTCAGTCCTGCGCTGGGCTCCTGGCTCAGGCCCAACCTCTTTTCTTCACCTGCATCACCCCAGCAGAGCCTTGCTGCCTGCAGCCATGCTTTCTTTCCTCTTCTCCCCCAGAGAAAGGCTCCTGGCTGGCACTGCATCCCCACCCTGCGACACAGGCAGGGAGGTGAGAGTTCCCTGGGAAGAGAGGATGTCGGTGGGGCCGACGGTTCCAGGGTGCCCGGAATGCCCCTGCAGTGCTAGCAGGGAAGGGTGGTTTGGGGCTGAGCCTGAGACAGCAGCACACTTAAAAAAAGCACAACACAAGAGACCGAGGCATCTTCACATCACACCCCACCACGTGCCAATACTAAATCCAACCTCCAGACTTGCACTCCTTGAATCCTCCCTTCGTTAGGCTCTCCAGCACTACCTTGTTTGCTTTTTTTCTGGAAGCCTCTTTGCCTATTTCCTCATTCAGCTGCTTGTTTTAATGGTAATACGAAGTGGTGATAAACTCAGTGGACATGAGCTTTCCTTAGTTTGTTATTCCAGTTTTTGCTCCTACTCAAAAATGGAATCTAAAGCTCTTTTCAACCAAATGTGCTTTATATTGTGGTTAAATGATTTCTTCCCGCTCCGAGAATCACTAATCAGTCACAAGATCTGACATCTCTCCCTCTTCCTCGATCTCTTTTGGTGAATTCTTTAAAGAAGGTGTGTGTGGGGACATTACAACAGGGAGGAAAAGAGAGACAAAGATTAAACAGAGCAGGTGTCACATTTATCTTACTTCCAGTGCAAATACAATCAACAAGAGCCAGGCTAAAACCAGACCCTAAACAAAACCTGAAAAATGTTCTTAAATAAATGGTTCTTGGCTCTCTTCTGTTTGTTTTCAATTTACAGTCAACCTCCAAATACTCGTGCCAAACAAAAACTGTTTCAGGAATGACCTCATCGGAGCCAGTTCCAGAGGGGGAGATTTCTGCTGCCAGGGTGCCCCACAATGTCCCATCACCACAGCCTTCCCAAGCCACTGCCCTGCAGAGCCCTCATCCCAAAACATGCCAGCATCCCTTCCTAAGACACAGGTTTGAGGATGCACAAAGATGAACTTTTCCATTTAAACCTGTACTCATCACTGGCTCTCCAGCAGTGGAGAGAGGGAGGCGCCTCCAGAAGTAAATAATAAAATAAATCCTATTTTAGTATTATCTTTAAACAGGATTTATTTTAGTGTTTGCGGTGTCCCTGTTCTCCATGCCCACTCTGGCATATAGCTGTGGCTGGACTTTGCCCTTCTCAGTGGCTGCTGCCGAGAGGTGTCCCCTGTACCCTGACACCAGTCCATGAACCCCACCCTCTGCTGACCACACTCATCTTCTAAGCCCACAAAGAGCAGCTGAAAAACCTCTGGGTCACACCCTGATAAAGATTAAGAACAGGCTCAAATAAGCAGATGCTGTGCCAGGGTGCTGGGACCCGCAGGAGCCTGGTGGTACAGACCATTTCCATGGCTTCTGGGGAATGGACTCAGGGAATCCTCTGTATGTGGGAGTAAGGGTGGAAAATCCCCCTTAACCTGCTGTGGTAGGAAAATGTGGCTCATCCAGCATGTGGGCCCTGAGCCACGCACCCGTGGCTGGGAGCAGAACAGCCCATGGAATTCTTCTGAGCACAAGCACTGGTGTAATTTTCTTAGTGCTCATTAGAAACTCCAGATGTACCTCAGGAAAAAACAAAAACAAAAACAAAAACAAAAACAAACAAACAAAAAACCCCAAAAACCAAAACAAAAGAAAAACAAACAAAAAAAACCCCAACAAAATGAAACCTGCTCATTTTCAATTAGAGAATGGAGATTTTAACAAATATTTTACAAAAAAAATCCACTTTCTGTGGAAGGGATAAAGAAAAAAAAATCAGAACACATTAACAGGAAAATAAAACCTTAAAAACCCTTCTCCGAGTCAAAATATTTGTCTCAGTGCTACAAATTGAAATAGCTTTTTCTCCATCTTGGACTACTGCAGTGGCCCGTGGGTGTTTGCACCTGATAACCACATTTTCCTCTGTGTGTCCAATTCCCAGGCCAGGCTTTCTCTGCTGTGACCTACTGGTCTTTTATATATCTCTCTAATCCATCATAATGCATAATTTGGTCTGATAAAAGCCTTGCCTCTCTCTCTCCAAATCTTGCCCTGCCCCTGCCTTCGCCCCGTGCGGCTCCAGCACCGTTTACAGGGCTTTGTGCTCCCCTTGCAGCTTTGGTGCGGTGCGTCCCTGGGGACAGCCGGGTCCTGCTGGAGAGTCTGCTCTGGGGGCCTCCAGCCAGCCCAGAGGTGAGTGGTCACCCCGAGCCTGGTCTGACACTAAGCAGCTGGATGCCTGAGTGCATCTTCAGGAGGCAGTGAGTGGCTCCTGGTAAGCCCAGGCTATAAAGCTGGTATCAGAGTCATGGGAAAATGTGTTCATTTTGCCTTTTATTTCTTTAAGGAATTGCTCAGCAGTGTGTGATCCTATATGGCATGGGGCAATTTCTGCTCAAAGCAGCTGGAGACACCTTGACCCATCAACTGCTGCTGACAGAGAGATAATCACCCACCAGTTTCCCCTGCTGCTGCTGGTTTGCTGCAGGACCAAGAGGGAGGACAAGCCCAAGGGCAGGCATAGCTCCAAGCCTGGCCCTTTGTGTCCTTGGCAGTGGCTGGAGTGGTTGTTCAGGAGCAAGAGGGTTGCATTTCCTGTCCCCAGGAATGCTTTTCCCATCGCCATGGCACAGCCCAGCAACACAGCCCAGCGCAGCCAGGACCAGCCTCCTGAACCAAGGCAGAGTGGTGAGCTACAGCAGCATTAAAATGATTTCATTCTACCTGCAGGATATGAAGTGAATTTCCAGGAAAGCTCTCAGAGAAGAAAAACAGTGCCCCCAAACAATACATAATTAAACCAAACATGCTCCTTGACATAGGCAGAAGCAGCAAGCATGGTGCCTGGGGTGTCATGTCACTGCTGAGCCACACACATCACCCACAGCCAGCAGCAGGACTGAGAGTGCAGGACGCAGCTGGTTATGGGGCAGTCCAGCTCTCCTGGCCAGGTTTGATGGTCGTGCTGTTGCAGGGATGGTGGCACACGCTGGGGACAGCTCGCCTCAGCCACGCCAGTGCCGCTGCATGACCAGGGGCCCATGGCCATGCCAAGCAGCGTGCAGCTTGGACAGGAGGCTGGTTTGTTTTGCATCAGGTGGAGAAGAGCAGAAGATGGGTTCTGGATCCCTCCTTCCCCAGGACATGTTGCATCCCAGAATATTTGGCCCCAGAAGAAGCAAAGCCACGGGCAGTTTTGATGAGAAGGCCAGGCTGGCTATAGTAACACGGGGTGAACTGCAGGCTTTCGAATAAGCTCTTCCCCAGCCAAAGCTGAAAGTTCAGCTTTCCATTTATAATTGTAATTTACTGTGTGAATCAATGCAAGTAGTTGGTCTGGTCACAGTCACAAATGGAAGCTTTTGTTCTTCCCCAAGACTGGAAATTACTGTGAAGCTTCTTTTAATATTGGAAACAACCAGTTGTTGCAGGAGAGAAAACACCCAGCTTGTGTGCGAGCCCCAACCCCTGTACCATGTACATCCATCACAGCTGCCCTACAGCAGCTCTGGGTCTTTGGGCTCACTGGGATCAGCTTGTTCTGTTCAGCACTGGAGGTCCTGGGGTCAGTCCCATCCTATCTCCTAGATGGTGGCTGTCGCATGTCACCAAGTTACACAGGCAGGAGCACAGGGACCAGCCAGGGCTCTGCTGGGCTGAGTAAGGGCTTGGAAATGTTTTTGTGCACTTTGTGTTACTAAAACTTGGTAGAATTCAAACTGGTCTTCTCCCCTTCCTTACACCTTCTGCCCCACTACCTTGACATGTGGCACTGTAATAATTTGTGACAGGGACAATATAACCAGGCTGCAGCAGATGCTGTCACTGGTGCTGACCATCCAGCTGTTGCTTTTAAGGTTCAATGGCAGCAGAAGCAGCTGCTGTGGTGGTTTATTAATGCACCTTGTCTGGGGTTTTGGACAAGAGTAGAGGAAAATTAAAAGGAAAAAGGTGCCAAAGCCCTGATGCACACTCAGTTGGGGCTTTGCAGGCTTCTGGACAGTGGCCAGGGGATTTCTGGACTGCCCTTCCTCCCTTAAAGGGGGTCGAGAGCATGGTTTCCATACTTCTCCCCGCTCCCTGTTGTACTTTGCTCCTGTACTACATTCACAGAAACGCAGTATGGTGGGGGGTGGAGGCGACATCTGGAGACCATCTCATCCAAGCCCCCTGCCCCAGCAGGGTCACCCAGAGCAAGGGGCCCAGCAGTGCAGTGTCCACGCTGAATGTCTCCAGAGAAGGAGACTCCACGGCCTCTCTGGGCAGCCTGGACCAGGCTCCAACACCCTCACAGCAAAGAATTTTCTCCTTCTGTTCAGATGGAACCTCCTGGGTTCCAGTTTGTGCCCTTTGCCCCTTGTCCTGTCACTGGGCATCACTGACAAGAGTCTGGCCCTATCATCTTGCCCCCCAGGGGCCCTTTTGCTCTTGCTCAGCATTGCTCAGCTCCCCTCTCAGGCTGCTCTTCTCCAGCTGAACAGCCCCAGGGCTCTCAGCCTTTCCTGGGCACAGAGATGCTCCAGGCCCTCAGCATCTCCAGAGCCTCTGCTGGACTCTCTCCAGTGGTTCCTTGTCTTTCTTGAACTTGGGAGCACAGAACTGGACGCAATACTCCTGAGGTGGCCTCACTGAGGCAGAGTAGAAGGGGAGGAGAACCTCCCTTGACCTGCAGGTCACACTCTTCTTCATGCACCCCAGGAGACCATTGGCCTTCCTGGCCATGAAGGCCCATTGCTGGCTCACGGTCAAATAGTTGTCCCCCAGCACTCCCAGGTCCTTCTCCATGGAGCAGCTTCCCAGCAGGTCCCCCCCTCCCCTGTACTGTGCAGGGCGTTATTCCTCCCCAGCTGTAGGACCCTGCACTTGCCCTTGTGAGTTGTTTCCCTCTGCCCAACTCCCCAGCCTGTCCAGGTCTCACCAAATGGCAGCACAGCTCTGGTGTGTCACCTGCTCCTCCCAGTTTTGTATCATCTGCAGACTGCTTTCACTAATTGAAAAATGCTGCTCCTCCTGGTGAGCCACAGCTAACCCACGGAGACCTGAGCACACCCACAGCATGTGGGCCCAGGCTTCCTGGGACTCCCGCGGTGCCCTGGGCTCCAAATACACAATTATTATTTTGAGGGTTTTGTTTTCAGTTGGAAGTATTTGATACAAAGCTGGTGCTGTGCTGCAGCTGGGGACAGTGGGTTATGAAGCACAGGCGTGTGCCTCACACCCTGGGGCACAGAACGAGGGCATGCAGGAGGGTAAAATGCCTGTCTTGGGGCTGTGGAAAGTGCTCAGCTTGGGTTGGTCTGAACTACTGTGCCTCCCAGGAGGACTTTCTGATGTGGGTTGCCCCCAGACTAAGCCAGGGCTGAGTTCAGCATTTCAGCAGGGCTGGGGAGCATGAATGATCAACCACCTCATGCCTCAGATGCTTTTGGGCTGTCACCTTCCCCTGAGGCACCAGTGAGGTGGGGACCTGAATTTGGTAGCAGAGAGGATCAAGCTGACGGTAGCCAAGAACACACAGCTCATTCCACTGATGCATGACTCAGGGGAACAGAGGGGGAAAAGGGCCATTGAAACCCTACGTGCCTTACTGATTTAGCTGATGCCAGCAGATATACACAGCCCATAAACTGTATGATTGCAGGGGAGCAACACTATTCCACCACTGCTGATGGAATAGAGCTGGATTCCATCAGCTCCTGCGGGTGCCCGCAGGAACCCCTCCCAAATCCACTTCCCATTTACATGCTTCCTTCCCTTTTTCTTTCCTTCTGCCTTCCTTTCCATCCTTCTGTTCTTCCATTTATTGATGTGTATAACACAGGCCATCTCATCCTGCTTGAGGAGGGACTTGAGATCTGATTCCTATTCTCGTTACCTTTCCAGGGCTGCAGGGAGCTGTTTAGGTGCCACAGAAAAGCTCCCAATTTGTTTGGCAAAGGCTGCCAGCCCTCTCCTGCCTGGCCCTGCCTTCCCTCTCACACCTTCCCATGGTCTCAGAGACCAGAGCAGATACTAAATGTGATTCCTGGTGGGTGATTTGGTGGTATATTCACTAGATACGGTCAGGACACAACCCCACCAAGAACAAGACATCCCAGCTTTGCCTCCAGGTAGCTGGGCAGATGACTGGGAAGAGGTCAGCTGCGTCCTGGAGATGTGTTTACCCCTACACAGTCTGTGCTGAGGAGCAGATGTCAGGGGGGACAAAGCCATGAGGCTTCTCACCTGCACACTGAGATACTGTAGTTACCCCGTCAGGGGAGAAAAGAAAGCTTTACACACATAGGGTAACAGGATGGGCAGCCTGGGTTAGAGCACACACCCTGCAAGACTCAATTTGGCAGGCTGTGGCCAGGCAGCAGGATGGGGACAGAGAACCACGGCAGCTGGGGAGGGGGTCAGCCCTGCCCAAAGCTGCCATCACCTTTGCAGCACTTGCCACCTTCACATCAGCCCTGCAAACAGAGGCAGGGACACCTCAGCCCCAGCTGGCAGGAAGGTGGATGGACAGGAGCTCCCCAGATTGCTTCCCCATGTGGCAAACCCCTGTGAGCTCTTCCCAGCCATTTCTGGAAGATCTCCTGCAGTCAACAACAGCCTGAGGGGTCAGAAGGAAAGCACAGAGCAGCGGTTCCCTTCACATGCGAGAAAAACACTCCTCCAACCACTGATAGCTCGACAGCAGAGTTACGGGCAGCCGTGTGTGGAAACTGTGAAGGGTGTGAATGCAGCAGAATGAAAGAATTATGTAGAAAATAAAGGTAGTTACAGTTGCTTCAAAACATTTTCACAGCTAAGGCTCTAGGCTTTTAATCAACTTTTTTTTTTTTTTTTTTTTTTTTTTCCCAGGTTCTCCTTTCTGCCAAACATTTGCAGAGGGAAAAAGAAACTAAAGAAAAGAGAGAAAAACATACTTTTAGCTGCCAATCTGTTGCTTGCAAAGCCATGAAAATCGCCCCAAGAGAGAAGAGTATGTACTACAAAAAAAAAAAAAAAAAAAGGAAAATAATTTTGTGCACCCTCTATGCCAAAAAGACTTTTTAGGGCCTCTCCATCCTGAGACCTCCCATATCTCTAATGTGCCCTGAGACATTAAAGAAGGTGGTTTCAGCCACAACAGACTCATTCCAGACTCTCTGTGTGTTTCTGATAACCTGTCTCAACCCTCCTCTCTCCTGGAAGCTTATTCTGGTTTATTGGGGCCACAGTCCCTTGCTCCCTGTGGGCTTGGTAGGATCTGCTCTCCTGAGGAGCTCTGCTTTGATGCTACAGCTTTCCTCATCCTGCACTGCTCCCAAACACAGTGGTAGTAGCTGGCTGCTAAACACAGAGGGTCTGTTTTGCAAAAACTTTTTGACTTAAGTCCTGCCTGCTTGCTTGGTGCTAAAAGCCTGGGAGCACTGCGGCTGCCTCGACCATCCCCACTGCAGAAGGCCCTGCATCCTCCCCGTTAGTAACATCTGCATCCTGGAGAAGGCAACCGTGGGTTGTCTTCAGTGGAGGAGGACCGAGAAGCCAAAACACACCCTTTACTCAGTTTTGTTAGGGTATGTCATGGTTTAGGGTCAGGGTGGCCCCTTAGACCTACAACAGATGCTCTCTGTTAACCCCCCTCCCTCCCTCCCTCCCTCCCCAAAGGGGAAGAGAAAGGGAATAAGGGAGAGAGACTCAGCCATTCAAAAAGGAAACTGGAACAGCTTGAATGAGAATAATAATAATAATAAAAATGTAATGTATACAAATATAGACAAAACCAGTATGGAACCCAACCCCCCCAATGGCAATCCCATCACTGTCACCACTGGTGCTGTGGAGCAGGCACCGGGGGGTCCCAGCCTGGGCCCCGCAGCAGACGGGAGCTGTGTTCAGGGGGCTGGATTCTGGTGCTGGATTCAGGAGCACACTGATTGGGATCGAGGGCAGAACAGAGTCCTCCTGGGATACTCCAGGAAGGAACCCAATGAGGACCTGAGCCAAGCCGAGCAAAGCTGGCAGAGTGGGCCAAGAGGGGAGAGGACCCCAGGATACCCCAGAGAGAGAGCGGCTACAGACCCTCCAGACCCCTCTTCTTTATACCCAATGTGACATCTGTGGGCTGGAATCCCTCGCTGGTCAGTGTGGGGTCACCCGTCCTGTCCCCTCCTCCCTGCAGGTGCCACCCCTCACCTTCCTGCACCCCCCAGTGTGGTTGGTGCACAAGATCCAGCAGTGGCCTTGGTCTGCACCCCAACCCTTGGTGGTAACTCTGCCCATGGGGTGTTCTCCCTGCTGGGAGCAGACACTGCCTGGGAAAACAGCTGCTGACTGCAGAATGTTCTGTTAGTTAGAAGAACTGGGCTGAAAAGTGAAATCACTGAACAGAATGAGCTCTGTTCTGACCCAAACCAGGACAGGCTAGAAAGCCAAGCATGAGCCTCAGGACATAGGAGTCCTGTACCTAAGGCCACATGAGCCAAAAAAGATAAGATAGATAGATAGATAGATAGATATGTGTGTGTGTGTGTGTGCTTGTCAAGCTAATTGAGGCTGGGAGGAGAGAGATCTGTGCCAGCCTGCCCCTGCTCCACCATGCAGGGAAGGAGAATTAGAGGGGCAATGAGGAGAGAAACCGAGAGCAACATCCTCTAACGCGTGTTTTTAAGACATCCCTTCCACCCTAGGGCTTGTTTTAACGGCCCATGCTGCACACTAGATACGTCCCCTTTTATTTACGATGATTATTACAGGCTGCTGTAGGGTCCCCTGGGTCCCAGAGAGGCAGCGCCAGCTGCTATTAAGGCATTTTGTCTTTCTCTAAAATCACATAAAGACCTTCCTCGTGCTCCTCCCGCTGGGCAATAAAAAGCGAAAGACAATCCACGGCTGAGCTGGCTGCTCTCTAGCTGGATGGGCAAAGCGCCTCGTTAGGCACGATAAAGTGCTCTCCTTAACCCCAGGCCATCCACAGAGTCCAAGGCAATTGGGCCAAGGCGAAAGGGACGGGCTGGAGCAGTGGCCACCGGCTCACACGAGTGGAGCAAGCGGGAGATGAGTGGCCGGGCAGAGGCAGACACAGCTGCGCTCCTGCGCCTTGGGATGTATCCCCTTCCTGGAGCAAAATATGGGAATGGAAGCTGCAAATGGGGGGCGGTGTCAGCACTGGCAGGTGGCTTGGACCTCACATGAGCACCCTGCTGGCAGCCCCAGGCTCAGCTCTGCGGCACATCCAAGCCAGAAAAAGACTTATCTTGGAAAATCAATCAGACCAATTGAAATGTGATTGATTGGAGATTGAAAGCCACAATCCAGCAAGTCCTGGAAAATGTAATAGTCTAAAACCCTATTAATTTTTCATGTTATTTCTGCTTTGATTTCCCCGCCCCTTGTGGTGGTGGCTTAATGCCATGAAAATGATTCGGCTCTCCCGCCTGGCTCTGTGCGCTGGGTGCAGGAGGATTTGGAGCAGGTGAGACCCCACTGCCCCAGTGCTCTCAGCAGACTGGAGATTTCCATCCTTCACCTGCTCCCCCCAGAAGCCCATTTGCCAAAAGGTGCTGACAAGGAGAAAACAGGGAGGGAGAGACTCATGGCGCTGAGCTTGCCCCATCAGGCTGACCCCAAGCCTGGGAACAGGAGTCCTGCTCCTCCTGAGCCAGCGTGGATCACGACAGATATGGTAACACATGTGAGCACACGTATCCTCTATCTATGGCCAGGTCACCTGCCCAGTGGATGAGGCAGGGACTGTGGATGTGTGTACCTGGACATTAGCAAGGCCTTTGACACGGTCTTCCCCAGCATTCTGCTGCAGAAACTGGTGGCTCATGGCACAGATAGGTGTGCTCTGCACTGGGTTAAAAACTGGCTGGGTGGATGGGCCCAGAGAGTTGTAGTGAACAGAGTTAAATCCAGTTGGTGACCAGTCACCAGTGGTGTTGTCCAGGGCTCGATACTGGGTCCAGTCTTGTTTAACATCTTTATCAATGATCTGGATGAGGCGATTGAGTCACCCTCAGTAAGTTTGCAGATGACAGTAAATTGAGCAGGAGTGTTGATCTGCTTGAGGGTAGGAGGCTCTGCAGAAAGACCTGGACAGGCTGGATCAACAGGCCGAGGCCGACTGTATGAGTTTTAACAATGCCAAGTGCCAGGTCCTGCACTTTGGTCACAGCAGCCCCAGGCAACACTACAGGCTTGGGGAAGAGCGGCTGGAAAGTGCCCAGCAGAAAAGGACCTGGGGCTGCTGGTGGACACTTGGCTGAACATGAGCCAGTGTGTGCCCAGGTGGCCAAAAAGGCCAATGGCATCCTGGCCTGGATCAGAACCAGTGGGTCCATCAGGAGTAGGGCTGTAATTGTGCCCCTGTACTCGGCACTGGTCAGGCCACAGCTTGCGCACTGTGTCCAGTTTTGGGTGCCACAGTATAACAAAAACATCAAGGCACTGGAGCATGTCCAGAGAAGGGCAACGAAGCTGGTGAGAGGTCTGGAGAACATGTCTGATGAGGAGTGGCTGACAAAGCTGGGGCTATTTAGGCTGGAGAAGAGGAGGCTGAGGGGAGACCTTATTGCTCTCTACAACTGGTGGTCTCTACAACTGGTGCTCTCTACAACTCTACAATCTCTACAGAGGTGAAAGGAGGTTGTAGTGAGGTGGGTGTTGGTCTCTTCTCCCAGGTGACCAGTGATAGGATGAACAGAAATGGGCTTAAGTTGCACCAGGGCACGTTTTGGTTGGATATTAGGAAAAAATTCTATACTGGAAGAGCAGGGAGGCCTTGGAACAGGCTGCCCAAGGAGGGAGTGGAATCACCATCCCTGGAGGTGTTCAAAAAATGTGTAGATGTAGCACTTCAGGACATGGTTTAGTGGTCATTATATTGTTATGTAGACGGTTGGACTTGATGCTCTTGGAGGTCTTTTCCAACCTTAATGATTCTGTGATTCTGTGATCCCCTCCAGCCCCTGAGCAGCTGCGAGGCCACCGTGACTTTCAGAGCTGGTCAACACAGAGGAGCAACATGAACATCAGGCTCAGTGCTGGCACCTCCTTGACTCTGAAGACTGTCCTCTGATGCAGTCAATAAATCACTGCTCTGAGATTAAGAGTAAATGAGGTGTCCAGAAAGTCTGATATGTTCCTGAATGTACTGTAGCAACCATTTTGTGCAGCAGCAAAACAAACCAAATTGCCACACATGGCGGAGCCCAGAGACAGCGACGTGGTTTAGCTGCTCGTTTCAGGTTTGGTCCAAAGCTACCTGTCAACATTTTTGCCAGTGGTCCGGCCATGTAATTAGCAATTGATGTGAGCATAAGTTGCAAGCGGTGCTGTTAGTATGAAAATATTTCTGTTTTCAACAGCTCTATTTTGATTTTTGGTTCCAAAGTGAAAATCTCTCTATTTGTTCAACATTTGTTGTTGGCCTATATTTCTGGTTGGAGTTTTGGGGTTTTTTTTACACAGTGTCAGCATTTCTCAAGTGGGGAAGAAGCAACATAGTTTAGTGTAAAAAAAAAAGACCAATTTTCTGCCAGCAGCATCCATGGAAGTGTTTCAAATAAGCCTGTGATGAAGTTATCTGAACATATGCCATCAGACCCAAGATCTGACCTCTTCCAGTAGCTCGTGTTGGACTGCTTCCCTGGGGAATGAGGCTGTAAAATCACACCTTCTCTGTGTCTGTTTGTCACCTTCCCACCATCAAACTTTGGCATACCTGGGCAGATTTCAAGCACAGATGGGATGAGATCTTGGAAATAATTACATTGTGACAAACTTCACAAAAATCACAGTCCAAATTCAATTATATTTGGTCTTCTAACTGAAGAAAAGGTGTTAGGTAGCAGGGGTTTTGCTTGTATTAGACACAAAAGTATCTCAAGTGCACAGAAACTCTGAAAATTTCCCAGCTGGCGGGCAACCAGCTGTTGGAGTTTGCACCTTTCTGGCCTGCAAGTCAACCAATGGATTCAGATGTACCTTGAGCGGGAGCAACCTTTTTCTCCTGCCTCATCTGAAGTGCTCTGTGGGGTCACTCTTGGAACAGCATTTCCCACGGTAGCTTGCCATGCGTGTCCTCTGGCAGGCCAGCCTAAAAAGCTCAATGAAATGAGGATAAAGCAAGTGATCGATCTTCATCCCAAGGCCAAAACACATCTCTCTGCCAGGTTTTCTCTTGGATTTTTTTCCTGTGGGACTGTGGGTCTGAATTTCACAATGGTGTTACATCATGTTGTGTTTTCCCTGGGAAATTCTGCTGTTCCCAGCATTTTGGCCACAAGACAGATCCAACCTGCCTGTGGCCTTAGGGCCCATCTGCATTCCTCACCGTGCTGTGTTGCTTCAGGCTTTATTAGGACTGTTTATTTATGTCCTGTCCTGCCCTGAGAGCTTTTCTGAAGTGTCTTTGCTATCTCTGGTAGCTCCTGTTAAATCTGGAAGACAAAGTGTTAGTCCTCTCCAGAAGAGTTTTTTATTTTTAATAAAACTTGCTTGTGCTCTTCCCTGAGGGACTTCTTGAAGTTGCAAAAGTCAAAGATAAAATGTTCTAGCTGCTGTTTCCTGGAGAGCAACACTGTGTTTTCTTGTGAAGCTACTTTAATGAACATCTGTAAAGGGCAGAGGTGGGACTGAGGCACAATATGCAGTCCAGGTACCTCTGAACCCCAGAGATGCTGTCATCCAGATCCAAGGCCATTCCTTCCAGCTCTTCTTCCAAAATGGTTCCTAATGGGCTGAAAGAAAGCTTGAAAGGGGACACCTTCAACATGGGGGAAAAAACAAAGCTCATTTTCCTTCCCAGTCTTCGTGTCTGTCTTCCACCTCCCTATGGACCTCAGGACCTTCACAGGGCCGCACGAAGAGGTTTGGCCTCATCAGAGGGACAAGCTGATTGGGCAGAGTCAGCAAAGGTAACTACTACACCAGGCAAGAGGCAAGTTCCCTGAATCAGGACCTGCCATGCAATGAAACAATATTATCTGCAGGAGAAGCCCAGGGGTAGCTTAGCTTTTGGTTATTCATCACGGCTAGTGAGCTGATACATGTGTTGGGCTAATGAGGCTGCACTCTTGCTGGTCCTGGAGCAAGACGTTTCTCAGGGGGCTTTCCCTTGTGCTGCACTGTGCGGCAGGGAGGGAGAGGTTTGAAGACTGGGGCTCCCTCACAGACCACTTTGACAGGGAGAAAATTTATTTCATCCTTATCAAATCCTTGTCAGGAAATGTTGACTTGATGCCAACAGGAAAAAAAACCCTAATAAATAAAAGAAAGCATCATTTTCTTTTGGATGGTTTGAATTTTCAATGTTTCCTGGACTGAAAGTCAGCTTTTTATTATTTTTTTAATTCTTTTCTGCTACTGGGACTAAGCAACAACCCAGTTAAATACTCTTCTACCAGCATCCATGAGTGCACCCCACAGGTATCACAGAATCACAGAATAGTTTCAGCTGGAAGAGACCTTCAAGATCATCAAGTCCAACCTTATTCCCAGCCCTCTCAAAACCACTAAGCCATGTCCCTAAGCACAACATCTACCAGGCTCTTAAACACCTCCAAAGATGGTGACTCCACCACCTCCCTGGGCAGGCTGTTCCAGTGCCTGACAACCCTTTCAGTAAAGAAATTCTTCCCAATATCCAGCCTGAACCTCCCCTGGTTCAGCTCCAGGCCACTTCCTCCTGTAGCAGGATTGATATTGTTTTGGCACAAAAAATCACAGCCCCTCAGTGCCCAGGGCAGTATGGGGACATGTCCCTGTAATGGGGGCTGGCCATGATGTCATGGGGGTGCATTGGCATGGGATAGTAGAGCTACCAGCAGCACTTATCTCCATGAGACAGCAGGATGCTGTGCACTAGGAGCCTCCCTACAGGTACCTGCCATCTCACTGGTTGGTCCTTGGAGAGCTGGCCACGTGCAGTGCCTCCAGCAGGAATATGGAGCCCTCAGCCAGGCCACCACCTCCACAACAGTCTCCCAAACCTCCCTATGCTCTTGGTTTTGCCTGCAAAACAGGGATGGAGCATGGAAGAAGGGAAATAGCAGTGTTCTGAAACACCACAGAATGTCACTACCTCACTACAGTCCCCTCGTCATGCCCTGAGTGCTGGCACTTGTTGAAGGACCCTGCTCCAGAGGAGGGGTATGCGTGCAGTGTCACTGCCCACCGAGAGTACATTAGCAACTGGCTGACCCCAAACCAATCATTCTTGAGAAGGAAGACTTACAGTGAAAAAAACCACATCTTCTGGAAAAACAAAAGTATTAATCACATAAACATCAGCTTAAAGCCAGCTCTGGTTTTCTACTAAAGGAGAAGTTTTGATATGAGCTTTTCTCTGCCCTGCTCCAAACCTTATACAGGCTCCAGCCCTAAACTCTGACCCTACCAGGACTTCCCATTCAGCTCTGAACAAGGTCCTCCTCATCCTAGGAGCCAGCGCAAAGGCTGAGAGGAGAAATGGCCTTCTTGGCACCCAGATCACTTTTCTGATTATTATTCTGATCATTCACCCTCTTTCTCTCTCAATCTTGAGGAAGTAGCAGTGATTTTGTGAGTTGGAATTTGGATGTATTCCCAGCTCCTTTTTTTTTTTTTCTCCCTCCTGTTAATTAAAACTAATAAATCTGCTCAACAGAGTTTGCAGAGCAGGGGGACAAGGTACAGTTATCTTGACATGGCAAGGCCATCTCGCTCGTTTCCCCAGACCTTTTATTTATTTAATTTATTCACCTATTTATTCAGTTCTTGAGCCTGTTCCAGAAATATGCTGCTGATGCTACATGCAGGCTCTTTGCCTTTCTTTCACGAGGAAGCAGTCCCACAGGAGCTGCAAATAATCAACAATTATCATGGCAAGCATCCCTAGACATAATTACAGACAATCCAGATCAACCTGGAAACAAAGGGAGGCCGTGTTATACAAGACCTACTCACTCTGTTCCTCCTCACAGGCCCCATACCCTCCGTAGAAGAAAGGGAGATGAAACACTGGGATTTTGGGCTCAGGGTTGTTACTGCATGCTCAGTCCTTTTGATTTGAGGGATGCAGCAGGAACAAGGGATCAGCTCCATCAAGTTTAATACCATCTGAGATGTTGCACAACCCCCCTGGCCACCCCAGAGAGCCAGGTTGTACCTCCCAGCCCCAGGAAGGTACAGGGTCCCAAAGGGCTCTTGGTACCTATGAACTATCCCCCGTGTCTTTCTCCAGCATGGTAGCTATCATAGAATCATAGACCACAGAATTGTCAGGGTTGGAAGGGACCTTAAAGATCATCTCGTTACAACCCCCCTGCCATGGGCAGGGACACCTCCCACTAGAGCAGGTTGCTCAGAGCCCCATCCAGCCTGGTCATAAAAAACCTTCAAGGATGGGGTTTCTACCACCTCTCTGGGCAACCTGTTCCAGTGGCTCCCCACCCTCACGGTGAAGAACTTCTTCCTAATGTCCAATCTGAAC
>JANHGN010012938.1:33895-68361 GCA_024605025.1 Megaceryle maxima | reverse complement strand
CGGTGCCCTGGTAAGCAACCTGTTTGGTTTGCTTTGGCCTTTTTCTTCTTGTTTTGTTTTTTTGCTTTTTTTTTTTCTATTCTATATATCATAGACTTGTGAGATTGGGGGTGTTTAGGGCGTTGTTTTGAAGTCCTGTTGAGGTGCTGTAGGTGCACAGCCATGGTGCTTTCCCCCTTTATCTGGGCTTTTTGCTGTCAGAATCTGGCCATCCTTCAAACACAGCAACACAGAGATGATCTGAACAGGGGTAGGATTGCAGCCCTGCGGAGGAGCTGGCTGTAGCTGTGACTGAAGGGCTGACACCTGGCTCTGGTGGTTCCCTAGCTGAAAAATTCACTCTGAAAAATCTCTGGTAGTTTTGCAGTTCTCCTGGATCAATTGAAACTCGTAATGGTATATATATTGATACGGATAATTTATGGCAACCTAGCAGATTACGTTTCAGCAGTTATCTGAGTTGTCTCACCCTGGGCAGGCAATGAATGGGTCAGTAACACGTACAAGGATGTGCACTGGGTGGTTCCACTGCAGAGGCTTGATTCTGGACAGAGCCTTTAATCTCATTTCACAGAAGGGCCTGAAGTGCTTGTGGCTGCTCTTGGTCCCTTGGGATCCTGCTAAAGAGTTTCCCTCCATAGAGGGAACCCTCATTTCTTCCCAGAGCTGTCTTAAGGCAAATTTTTCTCCCTTTTTGTTGTGCATTTCCTTACATGAAGCTCAGCAGAACTGGGTCAGGAGGAATGTAAAGGTAGGGCCTGGCTGCTTTGGGCTGTCATTGTGCCCCTGCACTCATTCAGTCCTCAGGGCCTTGCTTGCTGATAACTTCAGTGTGGTGCAGCTCAGAAAGCGTGTCCTCCCGTAATGCTCGTGGAACAGCATGACTTCAGTATTCCACCCGGGGGCTCCGGGGACTGCTGCCTGTGCGTGGGGTGGCAGATCACTGCCGAACGCTGCTCCACCCAGCCACAGCAGTAGCTAACAGTGGGGTGAGAGGAGTCTGTCTGTTACCTGCTGATGGCCAGAGGATCTCTGAAGTCTTGGACAAACTTTTATTTATTTTTTCTCCTACTGCCTTGTTCTGCCACTTGTGAATCAGACCTAGGAGCTGGTTGTTGTTGGGGCATGGCAAGTGCTGGGCGCTGGTGATGACCATGAATCCACGAGATGGCAGCAGATTAAAACAGAAGCAAAGCTGCTGATTGTCAGAACACCTTGTTTTGTAACTTGTTCCCTCCTGGCTTTTATCACTGCACTTGGTTTTCTTCAGGACTGTAAATATTAGCAGAAAAACATAAGAGTGAATCCATCTGAAGCCTTACTAGTCTTCTAATATTTGAATGGAACAACAAGCTTTCCAAATACTTGCTATCCTCCTTTCTTGTCGATCTGCCTGTTACCCCCATGGCTTCAGTTAGGTTGGTGTCACCTTCTCCCAGTTCTCTGTGCTGCTGGGTTTTTAATCCCTTCCTCTAGCATTTCTTCTTCATTCTGCTGTGACAGTGCTGTGCTGGATCAAAGCTTTCACAGGCATGGCTGTTCAGCTCCTGTATTTTTGTGGGCTGTGTAGACAGAGCACTTGTGTGCTGTCCCATCATATGTCACGTTTTATGCCATCCACACATCACAGTTTATTGGGAGAAACCCTGTTGTGATTCAATACGGAGCAAACTTGATGTCACGTAAGAAGCTGATTGGCTGATTAGTGTGTGTGGAATAGAATTAAACTCTCTTGTTTTGCCTAGGTTGTGGGTTTTTGTATGTGTTGTTTTTTTCTTTGCCTTTAGCATTAACCTGCACTAAGAAGGGAGTCTGAGATCTGACAGCTAGAGGCAGGCAGGTCCATCTTGATCTAACCAGAACTCCCTCCAGCAGTATTGAGTTGTAGTGCACAGACCAGACTGAAAACCTGTTGATATAAATCATGATGCCCCCTTGTCTTTCCTGCTGTGACTGCAAGCCATGAAGGTTCCTACTCTGCCAGCCAGAACTTCAGTGTATGTCTGGGCTTCCTGGATAACCTGATGGAGAAAAAAGCTCCTCCTTTTGTTCTTCCCACTAGCTGGCAAGCAGTATGTCTTTGAGATCATGTCCTGAGGAATAAGGCTGTTTAGAAACAAAAGCAGCCTTTGCCTCTTGGGTTGTCCTTTGCAGGAATTTTATACCCCTCTGTGTAATAAAAGCTGAGGAATGAACCACTTGCTGAGAAACTGGTGGTGGTGGTCCTCTGAGTCCCAAAAGGACACTGTGGGAGGCAGTCTGGAATGTGGGACTTCTTTTATACAGCAGGGAGTGGAACATCACCTTCGTGGGCACACGAAAGCGCTTGCCCCTCGTGGGGAAACTTGCACGTCTCCCAGCTGTGTGTTTTCCCCTCTGCAGCTGATGCTTTATTTAGAAGGAGTGAACCGCCGCTGCTGCCTGAGTTCACCATTCCTGCTCAGAAACCTTGTAAGGACTTGAAAATTCACATCCTGGTGTGGAGCTGAATCTTGCGAGGAGCTGTGGGCTGTGCCCCTGCAGCATGTCACCAGCCTGGGGCTGCCTTCAGGGTACCCTGGCTGCCCCACCGGCTGAAAAATAGCCATCTTCTTTTCAACGTAGGTGTTGCAGAATGAAGGCTGTATCTTGAAGTCCCCCCCACTCCACTTCCGTGTTGGTCCTGTGTGCGGTTTGGACTTTTCTAATCTGTTTG
Organism: Megaceryle maxima; assembly: GCA_024605025.1. Lineage (NCBI taxonomy): Eukaryota > Metazoa > Chordata > Aves > Coraciiformes > Cerylidae > Megaceryle > Megaceryle maxima. Next base: position 65,666 of record JANHGN010012938.1, on the reverse strand, counting down.
TGCTGCAGGTGGAGATATTTCCTGCTGGGAGACACCTGGTGGCATTGGTAGGCGTCAGTGGGTGGCGTTTGTTTACCTGTCGAATATGATACAGTGCATGAGACCAGTACTTTGGGGCTGGTGAAGAGTGGTGGCTTCACTGGGGCTCTTTCATGGCTGTTCCTGCTGTTTACACGAGGCCGCCCAGGACGGAGAGCAGCTCTGTTTGCAGAGCAAGCAGGCAGTAAGCAGAGGCAAATGGGAAATGAAATGGGGAGGGGATGAGGAGGATCCTGTACGAAAGAGCAGCTGTGTTAAGGTGTGGGGTGCTTCGGAGAAGCAGCGGAGGAGATTGCCAGGCAAGTTCAGAAGCCAGCCTGTGTATCTGTGTTGCAGCAGCCAGGCTGCAAAGGTTTAAACTAGGGGAAGGAGGGAGAGCTGCTGTCTGCACTTGATGCCAAGGCCTCTGGGTAGCCACTGATCCCCTCGCTCTGCCTGTGCAAACTGTTCTGGCTTCGGGCTGAGCTCCTGCACCTGCTTCTCCAGAGGAAGGCTGGAGTCCCACCTGCTGAGCAGCTAGTGTTTCCTCCAGGTCCTCATCCTGGCCAGGTCTGAGGGAATTTCAAGCCTCTATGTGTGACCCAATTGCTGTTGCTGGTTTTGGTAGGTTGTGGATGAGGGTGCTGGCCTTGAGCACTGTCCCTAGCAGCCGTGCTTTCCCCTGCCTCCTGAATACCAGCACTCTGCAGAGAGATGCAACAAGCTTGTAGGGTATTGTGTGGATTTCCATGACTCTACAGGGTCTGTCCTCCCAGACCCCTCATTTATAAAGCTTAATTGACAAATTCATCCATCAGAGACCCGTCTCCTTCCAGTTATTGCTACCAGCATGCATCTAATTTCCAGGGCATTACTCTTGTAGAATAGATCATTCCAGGATCTCTAATATCCATTAGAGTGCTGGGGCAGTTTGCTGACATGGTACATTTTCAGTTGGAACAGACACTCCTAGCTATTGACAAGCACTGTTCGTTAGAAATCCCCACGGCTATGATATTTTGTAAGTCTGCACCTACTTTTTTGAGGGCTACACAAGGGTTTTGTTGATATGTAGCTGTTGCCTTCCTTCTGAATAGCTGCTTGGATCAGACACAGCCCATTTTGCCACTGGATGGTGCCAGTGAGAACCTCTACAAGGAGAATTGCAAAGGGCTTTACAGTAAAACTCACCAAAGAAACCTTCCTGGTGTGTGTTAGGTGCCTGATCCAGGCTGGGATCAGCTCCCGGTGGGTTCTAGAAGAATCACAGTGGGTTGCAGACCCTTGGTGGCTTCCCATACAGCTTCGTTTCCTGCACTCAGCTGTACCAGGGAGCTGTACCCTCGTGTGAAGCCATCCTCAAACAGCCTCTTGCCCACAGCAAGTTGGGGTGGTGTGGTTTCCTGTCTGGCAACTACCACATAGTGATTTTGCAGGGACACGAGAGCAGGAGCGGTGTTTTAGTCTGACACGAAGTGGCATTTTTCTGCAGTGCATGGTAGGAGCAGGGAAGTGCAAAAACCAGTTCGGGCAAGCACGCTGTGGGAAGCACAACACTTTGACTTCCTTTTCATTGCCACCTCTAGAAAAATTCATCCCACCTGCAAAAAGCAAGCAGGAGGCCTTCCCCACCCGGGTAATTTCTGGGACGTGGTCAGGAACTGATCACGTATCCAGCAGTGCGGTTCCAGGCTTTTAGGCGCTGAAGTACAACCTCCTGGAATGGAATTAGTGGAAGATGAACAACTTACTCACAGCCCTGGAAATCTGTCACGATTAAGGCTGAACAGGGGAGCTATTACTTTCCAAGACTATGCATAGGCTGGGGATGAGTTAGTCTCCCAGAGCTTTAATTTAAAGCCATATATGTTGCATATGTTAACAGTGTGAGGGGTTCAGAGAGACTCTCTGACGTGCCTGACTGGGCTGTTTTAATAGCTCATAGACTGTTTCTAGGGAGGCAAAGTCAAGGGGGCTCATAGATGAAAGCTATGATATGAAATAGGGGCCCTGTACTCTGGACAGAGAGCTTGTCTCTGTTAGTGTTTGTTGGGGACCTTCCAGTCGCACAGCATCGCCTGTGGCCATGACAACGGATGGCCCTGCGAAATACACGTCTGTGGGATGCCCCTCATATCCCACCCGGGAGTCGGTGCTTAAGGACATGAGCATTCCGTGCAAGCTCAGAGTACTCTTTGAAAATGTCAGCCCCTCTCTGTTCTGGAAAACAGCACGTGGTGCCTGGTTCTCACGAGGGCAGGAGCCTCCAGCGCTGCAGGAAAGGTGCCTTTCCTCAGCACCTGCCCAGAGCCCCTTAATTTTGCCTCCTTTGCTTCATTTTCTCCTCCTTTTAATGAAGTGGTGAGCCACAGGTTCCTGTTTTAAGCAGCAGAACATGGAATTTCATTAACTCCATTATACACTTGGATTAATTTCCCATTAGCTGGGTTGCTAGCAAAAGAATCTGATTGCTTTGACTGTTGGGCGTTCTAGATCTGCCTAGCTTCCCTCCTGTCCCCCCACCCCCTGCAAAGCTTTTCCATGTGGGTTGGTAGGCAGACACTGAGGTTTTCACCCACCCCCTTCCCTCCTTGTTAATGTATTTTATACCATTTGCTCTGAGCTAAAGGTTTGAGCTTCCAGAAGGAATAACTGGCAAATCAGCAGCTCTCCCTGAGGTCGGATCCGATCTCTCTGGCTGCAGAGGGGGTTTGTCCGTAGGTGGGTTTAAAAATGTTGGCTTCTTGTTAAATCTGTAATGTAGTTTTAAGTGCAGGGTTTGGGATTTTTAATTTTTTCTTTTTTTTCAATAAAGCCTGTGAGATTTAGTTATTCCCATCCTAATGATACTTCTCTGAAAGTCTAAATTTGTTGGAAATTCCAGCCAAAAAGCAAGTTTATTGTTATTTGGCTCCATTGTGCTCTGATGGGATGTTGCTCTGCCTGCATTTGAATAATGTTGAAATGTACCCAGAGTTGACAGATTTACATCAGCAGACCAGGGACCTATTATTATTAAATCTTCAATCTGTTCTGCATTTGTACTTTCTAGGTGGTTTTTTAGGCTGATTCTCATTAGTTGGTAGCTGTTAGCTTAAAGACGATTCTTAATTGTGAGTCAAGCGAGGCATTTTGCCATGGAATTAACTTAGAAGTTTAAGCTTTGAAAAGCTTTTCCTGTTCATTAATCATTTGGGCTCGCATATCTTTGGCTAGTGGATTGACCTTGGGTTTTTTCATTATTTTTGAGAACTAAAGAGTGTACTAGATGTTAGTTTCTTGTAAGTTTAGTCTCTTTCTTCCGATCTGTGAATCTGTGTTGCTTTCTCATCAAAATGATCTGCTGAATGTTTTGAAAAGCAGAGAATACTTTGCTAAAGAAACTTCAGGCTGTTTTTCCTCAGCCATGTTATTGCACTGGCTGTGAAACTTGTCCAGTTCCATGGAGGACTTTGTCCTTATAAAGCTTTAGCTTTGCTTTTAATATGCCCCATCCCCCCACCCCCAGCCATCATCATTGCTATTTATTTTCAAGGTAAAAACCCCAACCACTTATCTAAATTATTTTATCACTTGTTGTCAGTGGTGCCCAGTGAGAGGTTGAGGGCCAACAGGAACTTGCTGTTCAGTGCAGTTGGACTTCACTGTCTGGTCTTGCTCTGGTAAGGAAGAACTATCAACTGAGTTGAAGACTTAAGGTTCAGCTTTGATGTCGTAGTTTTTTCTTTGGCCAAAACACGTTTCTGAATATTTCCCCTGACACAAGTGACTGCCAAAATATACACTGGGTTACCAGGTGATGTAACACTTGAAGTGGTACTGACTGGTTCTTAATGGACTGGGTTTTTTTTTCCATACCTTAGTGATAACTGTTAGTATCCTAAACTGTGGACAAGGCTTCTCTCTTTGTTTACGTGTTGCCTGAGCCATCGCTTAGTGAGAGCTGTCAGCAAAGTGGGAGTTGTTGTGTACTGGGATGGAACCACGCAGTGCCGGCTGGTGTTGCTCCATGTTCCTGTCTCGTAACGAAGCCAGTGGCAGTGCCAATGCAGAGAGGTGACCGTGCGTACTTGAACCAGTGTTTATGTTGGACTGGTTCCTGAAATCTGTTTTCATTTCAACTGTGCTGTGGCTGTGTAAAAAGCCTTGAAGATGCTAATTATTTTTGTTGGCATACCATAACATATCAATATGTTCAGTGCAAATCGCCAGCAAGTACTTCTATTTTTTTTTTTAAATAAATGTTGCTTAAAATGTGAAGATATCCCCCCTCCCTTCCCTTATCCCCTTTGCTTCATTTATCTTCATGTCACCAAGCTGACAGCAGTGCTGTTCTGCTAAGGTAGGTGAGGACCAGCTTTAATTGTGGATTATAAGATTATAGATCCCAGCTCGTCTGGCAGAACTGAGCTGTCGCCAAATGTTTCACAGCCCCCTCCAGTCTTGTTTTTGTAACACCCAAGGAGACCACAGCCCATGCTCCTAAGTGTGTCTTGCTATCCTCTTGTTCCGGAAAAGGGTCCCTTACCTGGTGTGCAAAGCCAGCCAATGCACGGAGCCGAGACATTTGCTTTATTTCCACTCTGCAGAATCAGGTGCTAGGTGAGAAACCACAAATCGGCACCCCCTCGGCTCAAGCAGCAGCAGTTTATATCCAGTACAAATAAAAAAGGAATTACCTAGGGCTGGTTACATGATTTTACATCGACTTTGTATGCATGCTCCAATCAGGGAACCTTAGGGGTTGGAAGGGACCTCTGGAGATCACCTAGTACAACCCTAAAGCAGGTTGCCCAGGATTGTGTCTGGGTGGGTTTGGAAAGTCTCCAGAGCAGGAGACACAACTTCCACAACCTCCCCAGGCAGCCTGTTCCAGGCTCTGACACCCTCACAGCAGAAAAGGTTTTCCCGATGCTGAGATGGAACTTCCTGGGTTTCAGTTTGTACCTGTTGGCCTTCATCCCATCACTGGGCACCACTGACAAGAGTCTGGCCCCATCCTCTTGACACCCAACCTTCAGATATTTATAAACATTGATCAGATCCCCTCTCAGTCTTCTCCAGCTGAACAGCCCCAGGTCCCTCAGCCTTTCCTCATCAGAGAGATATTCCAGTCCCTTCATCATCCTCCTAGCCTCCACTGGGCGCTCTCTCTCCAGCAGTTCCCCGACTCTCTTGAACTGGACACAACACTCCATACCTGGCCTCCCTAGTGCAGAGTGGAGGGGAGGAGAACCTCCCTGGACCTGCTGGCCACACTCTTCGTTGTGCACCACAGTATTCATTATACTGTTACCCTATTTGTCATACTAAGGTGGTCCTACATTTAAATATAAATTCTCCAGCTAGAGGGGTGGGTTTCAGTATCAACTCAGCACAGGTTACCTCGGGACACCTCAATGTTTTGACCTTTGTCCAGAGCTGTCTGGTTTATCTAAAGAAGCTGTAACAAGGCATCATCTACAAAAGTTGACAGAATTTTACTGTCTTTAGGTACATCTTTTTATTATTGTGTCTTGCTTCTAATTAATTTAACCCTTCAAGGTCATCCCATTCTTTAGTCTTAAAGGCCTTCTGTTCTTGTTATACTGGTTTCAAACCAGTTCATTCTGTGCTTATTTAGCCTAAAAGTTTTTGACTGTTCTCCTGACATCAATCTGACAATGCTTTTAATGGAAAGCTGACATCAAGCTTGCCATGTAGTGCCCCATCCTCAGCTTTGATCTGGACACTTGTGTTTCTGCTGCCGTGTTAGTTCCTGACAAAATCCCCAAAAGATCCTAAAAGCAAGACCTTGCTCACCATCAGGTCCCTGGCTTGGAGCAGCCCACTGTAACAGCCTTTCTGCCCATCCTTTGCCTGTGGTGAACTCACAGTGATAGATTATTTGCTTCCTCTTCTGGGGAAGAAACTCGGACGCAGCTGCTTTGCCTTGTACTTGCCCCAGGGTTGGGGACATCCACGTGGCCCCGTTGCTGCGGCCGAGGCAGCGCCTGCAGTGGGAGTGCGTGGGCTGCAGTGCAGCCCCACTCCATCCTACAACTGGCAGGTGCCTTTCTGGGATGCTTTGGCTCTCCCAAAGTCCTCATTTCAGTTTCCGAGTGCTTTTTTTGTCATGATTTTGAACTTTTTAGTTGCTTTTATGATTAATCTTTGCTTGTAAACCTCCAAAATATAATGAAATTAAACCAGTTTTTTACTTGAGGTTTATGCTGTGCCACATTTACCATTCAGGAATTGGGCAAATTGAATAAGGGGAAGAAGCAGCAGCATAGCTTGATGGGTTACTCATTAAAGCAGTGCAAGCAGTTCTGATTGCTAATGATTTTGGTGACAGAAGGCTCATTCAACTAATGAAATTCATAAAATCTTGGATCGAAATCTTATCTCTGACCTCTAGGTGTGAAATGCAAAGCAATCAACACGGCTGTGTTTGTGCAATGACTTTGGAATATATTGGTTTAATGACGAGCAGTGATGGGAACAATGCAGAGAATCTTCTGGTCACGCTGTTCTTGTTTTCAGTGTGCTGCAGCAGAAACATCTTTAGTCATCCAGAGAATCAGACTATTTTAGATAAGATGATTCTTTGCTTTAATCCCATAGAAAATAATGCTATAAATCCTCATTTTAGCAGGGGTGTCTTGTGAGTTGGGCTGGACGTTCTCAAATATCCTGAAAATGCTTTTTCATAGGGTGTATCAGTTTTGTGGGCTAAACTCAGGCTTAAGTTCCTCTTCTGGTTCGTTAAAAAACATAAACAATTTTTGCCTCATCCACAGATTTTCTATTTTATCCATATATTCTGCAACTCTTCTATTTAAAAAAAAATAGAAGAGTGGCATCTGGTAGAACAACTGTTGAACTTAAGTATGGAACTAAGAGTTGGAAATCTGTGTTGCACTCCCACTTCCAGCTCCAGCTGGACCCTGGACCCGCTCTGCTTCTTCTCATCCCCACTTAGAGACCTTATATAGTCTTAGGTGGAGCAGGAATATTCTCAGCACTGAGTTGTGCTGGGGACTCCGTAAAGCAGACAGCTGGGTGCTACGGAGACTATTTGGAACTAAAATGTGTTATTAAATATTCATCAGGACTTGTCCATCTGAGGGAAGTGATGTGACCCAGCGTGATCTGCTAGTGCTGCTGCCTGGCACCCGGCGTCTCCGCTTACCCGGGAGATGGAGCTTCTCCTTTCTCAGGTCGCATTAAGCCGTGTGCCGTGGGACTGCCGAGGGCAATTTAGGCAAGAGGCATCCACTCCTGAATCAGCAGGGCAGTTAAAGGTTTTGAGACCTTGACTGTATCAGTTGAGCATCTCCTGAAAGCAGGGGGAGATGATGCCTACTTGAAGCAAGTCAAGGTGGGAGTCTGGAGCGTATAAGGAAGGTCAGATATTCTCATTCCATGTGGATGCTCTGTGATGCCATCTCTAACTCCCTCCAGAGTGAGGTCTCTTTTGAGGTCCTGCTCCCAGGTCCCCATTCTGTCCAGAAGTGACTTTAACGCTTAACCTTCAACAAAAATAGTTCCAAGTTGTAATTCTCCATCAAAACACTCTTTGCACCCAGGCTGGCTTTTCATGTTTCCTGCGTGTGCCAGCAGCCTCCTCCTGCTGTGCTGCTATTCTTTCACTTCCTCCTCGAGAGACTCTTCAACTTTTGGCAAAGAGCAAGGTCGTAGTCAGGCTTTGGGCTCTCCAGGTTGTTTGTGAGGTTGTTTTGGGTCCCTGAAGGCTCAGACAACTGATGTGGTGGCTGCTGCTGAGCAGCTGATGGCACATGCTGAGATCTCTGGGCGCATTCCCCGTGTGTAACCCATGCTAAGCCTGGGTTAATTCCTGCCAAGCCACTACTGGGATGCTACCAAAGAACACATCTTCTCATCTCTTCTCCCAGGTGGTAGCAAACGCTGTGGCTGCCTTGTCAGAAATCAGTGAATCGCATCCCAACAGCAACCTGCTGGATCTGAACCCTCAGAACATTAACAAGCTGCTCACCGCCTTGAACGAGTGCACAGAGTGGGGCCAGATCTTCATCCTGGACTGTCTGTCCAACTACAACCCCAAGGATGATCGCGAAGCTCAGAGGTAAGGTTGTTCCTGCTCTTTGCCCGGGGTGCTCGGGTGCAGGGCGCTCGCGGGCCCCGGCAGTGTTACAGGCTCTGCGGAGGGCCCTTGATAATGGGGCTTTCTCTTGGGGTCTGTAACAGCACAAATAAGACTTGAAAGAGATTTAAAAGGGAGGCAATTTTTGGTAGTTGTGGCTGATGCTGGAAACCTGCCCCTTCCCTTTGCAGAACCACTTTCTGTTATCATTGGCTTTTTCCTGTTTTTAATACTTTTCAATTTACCAGGCTGGTTCTTACTGGAACTGGCATTACATCGAAGGGATCAGCCCAGGACCAAACCTGTAACAGTGGAAGCACTGCTGGGAGGGTTTTCTGGTTTACAGCGGAGCTTTCAAATCTGGGTTTGCTGCTTTGAGAGGCAAGAAGCCCCTATAGGCTTGGGAGCTTCCAAAGTACTGCAAGTCTGACACTGGGCTATTTTTTCTGACTGGAACTGGTCTGTGGTATGCCAGAACTGAAAATAAAAGTAAGAAATTATTTTTCTTACTGCTCCAAACTCAGCCTTGTGCTTTTGCCTTTAGCTACAGTGACCAAACCTTAATCCAAGGACCTTAGAGTTTAGGTAGTGCAGTGCTAATTTCTGCACCTCAAGCCTCCTCCTCATCTGTGTCCAGAATCACAAAAGGGCAGATTCTATACCCAGAGAACAAAGAACCACCAAGAAAAAATTCTTGTAACGGGAGAATTCTCAGACTGGATATATTTCATGTAGATGGGGCCGGGGGGTTGGAGGGGGTAAGGAGGAGAAAGGGGGACAAGCCCACATGCAAACTTGTGGGCAGAGCTTTTTGAACAGCATGGGTTTCTTCGTTGACTGGTTTTTGAGACACGACAGATAATCCACTTTTTTTTAAAAGCCTGCCAGTAGTCTTGCTGATTTATGTTTTTTTCTTCTTCTTTCCCCCCGCCCTTCCCCTTGTGTTCTGTTTCTGTGCCAGAAACAGCTATTAATGAGTGCTAGAAACCTGCAGAGATCTCCAGGGGGTCAGGCTGGTATTATCCCTGCACTGTCAGAAAGGGACCGCGGGTTTGAACAGCTGTGAGCGTGTCCCAGTTCCTCACCCACAGCTCCTCTTGAAGAGTGGTGTATAAAACCAGTTGGGCAGTAACTACTTCCGCTCCTTCGTGTGGAGTTTGACTCTCAGAGCCTGCCTTACTTGAGACAGGAGTGTGACAGCACATAGTTCTCTCCAGTGTTCTGTATAGAACACCATAAGGCACGGAGGGGTGAAGCAGCTTTGGCACACCAGGTGACCTTGGGCAGCCAGGGACTGTGTCCAGCTCTGACTTAGCCTCTTCTGCTCTTCACTTGGCCATGCTGCTTCCCTTCCAGGGTGACTGAAAGCAAGTCCTTCAGGGAAAGGCACTTCAGGAGGCACAGATGGGAATAAGAGTGTTCTGGGTTAGCAGGATGCAGGAGGGGGTGGGAAGAAGCTTGACAGATGCTGCAAGAAAGACCATATGAACCCAAACTTCCTTTCTGCCTGAGATGGGTTGTTTAGGATGCTGTTGGTTATAGGCACCACTAAGTCAAGTGGTGAAGCTGCGACTTGGGAGGGTATTTAGGTCACTCTTTCCCTCTATCTTCAGAGACCTTTTTTTCAGCTGCAAATGGTTGAAATGGCAGCACCCCCCCCCCCCCAGCAAGCCAGAAGCGTGTATCACCTCTGAACGGCTGTATGGGCCTAAAGATTTTCCAACAGCTGTTTTGTTAAAGCTGCATTTGTTACGTGGTGCATGAGATGACAGGAACAGAGAATACCACCAGGCAAAGGCAGAAAGCACTAACAACTGAACAAGTGTTGGGACTGCAATGCTGGAGGAGTCCCGGAGCTAAGTGTGGCAGGAGAGAAACTTGAAGCTGTGAGAGAAGTCATTCTTGTTTGCTTCCTGCTGTGTGCAGGACTTGGCCTATTCTTTGTGAACTAAACCAAATCAAAGTAGTGTCTGAGAAGCTGTCTTCAGCCACGTACTGTCTGCTAAATTCAGATAAGATCTGAAATATTTGACATTCTGAAGTACACATGAACCTTTTCTCATTCCTCTGCCTCCAGTATTTGTGAACGGGTGACCCCTCGGCTGTCTCATGCCAACTCGGCAGTGGTGCTGTCAGCAGTGAAGGTCTTGATGAAGTTCCTTGAACTTCTTCCTAAGGACTCTGACTATTACAACATGCTGCTGAAGAAACTTGCCCCTCCACTGGTGACCCTGCTGTCTGGAGAGCCTGAAGTTCAGTATGTTGCCTTGAGGAACATCAACTTGATTGTGCAGAAAAGGTAAAGCCTCTGGGGGGTGTTACTCTTGGGTTGTCAAAGGGCATGTGATTAGCTCAGACCTTCAGAGATTTCCACATGCACGGAACTTTGTTTAATCCAGGTTCACATCTCTTGAGGGGCAGATCAAACGCTCTCATGACTCTGGTAGCCCGAATTCATTTTGTTTACAGCACACTGGTGATACCAGTACCATACAGTATTCTCTCTTTACTGCCTTTCAAGAGCACTAAGAACTGACCCGACGCTGGCCTGTAAATCCAATTGCAGGTGGGAAGGCTGGTGTAACTGTACAGTTCATAGTGACCTGCAGGAGCTCCCTGTGCCCGTGCTGTTCTCTTCAGCGTAGAACACCCAGGCTGGTGACGTCCCCAACCCCCTGTACATCGGTATTTTTTCAGCAGTTTCCTCCCACATGCGCATTTAAACGCTGTTGTTCCTTGCTAGAAAGGTTGGATAGCACTTGGTGATTGTATTCAGGGCAGAGTTACCGTGCACTGGCATCTTGCAGCTGAAAGCAGAAGATGGGTTTGTAGGTGGGTTGTGGGTTGAGATAAGGATGTTATTCTTTCACTGAAAGCAGTCGTCCCCTGACTGACTGCAGTGGTTTGCTCAGCAGTTCAAAGGGAGAAAGTGGAGAAGTAGGCATAGGGAGAGACTTGAATTCTGCATTTTGTATCTAAAGAGTCTTTTTCTCCAGCCTTCTAACTTTCTTCAAACTGTTCTTCTCATACGTATCTTGGCATGTCCTGGACACAAAGTGACACCATTCTGCTTCCTGGTGAAAGTTTGGGTAGATTTCTAAACAAAGGATCCCTTTGGTTAGGATACAGCCCGTTGTTTTTACAAGTCTTGAGTGAAACATTATGTTCCCTCTAGGCCTGAAATCCTGAAGCAGGAAATCAAGGTGTTCTTTGTGAAGTACAACGACCCCATCTATGTCAAACTGGAGAAACTGGACATCATGATCCGCCTGGCTTCTCAAGCAAACATTGCCCAGGTCAGCCTGATGTGTTCTGCACGTGTTGTGGGGATGGCAAACCCTCCCGAGGTCCTGGTGTGAGGATGTGTGCAGGCACAGCTAGCACCCTGGCTTTTAGGCAGCGCTGGCCCGGTGTAGTGCTCTTTGCAGCCACTTAATGGGAGGTGTTGGAGTTTCCTCCATAGTCTCAGTGTGCGTAGCGTGGTACGTCTTACACCGTGGCCGTTCAGTAGATCTTGTTTTACAGATACCAATTCCAGGAGGAGAGCTGATGTCTCCTGTCAAATGAGTCACTGTTAGTGCTGAGGTTGGAACATGAGGCTTGTTTCCAGTGAGAGAGGTGTGCCTGTGGCGGAGGCACTGAGAAAGGCCAAACATGACTGAAGTGTGAATTTCCAGTGTATTAGTTAACTTGTTAAACCCTGGCATAGGCAGAGCTCTTCAGAGCTAAAATAACTTTATTTTGCTTAACTTGCTTCCTGAGTGGAAATAGCAGAAAGCTAAAGCCAAAGCGAATTGCGACTGCTTTGTGCTGTAGATTCGCCTTGGATTTCATGTTGGTTTAATCCAAGTTCCTTTCTTAAAGGAAGTGTTCTCGAGCACGATCCTGCCCACGAGGCCCAACACTAATGCAGAATGATGAATGCCTCTGGTTGGTGCTATTATTGTCCTATTCTAATTGTCACAGAGCCATTTCATTTAATGTGACATTTTTAAGCAGCTTTCTTTGGCTCTCCCCTCTGTTTTTTTTAGAACAGAGCGTGAATTACGTGCCCCTTTTGTGATGGGGACATGGAAAACGTTTTAAAAATCAGTTTCCATGAGAATGTATCCAGAATTTTCTGTTTACTCTTGGTAGGCTCCATACCAACTGTAATGCATAACGTTTAGATAATGCAGGTTGTTTGGATGAAATGCAGTGCTGTCTGGAGGGCAGAGGCTGGGACTGGGGTCTGCAGGCTAATGAATGAATATCGTCCTGATTCTGAAGAGACATTCCTGAAAACAACCCAAGCTTCATCAGAAAAATGCCCTGAAATGAGACCTGAGGAGAGCAGGCTTCTACCCACATGCTCCCCATGCAGCTTGTCAAGAGTCTTCATCTCCGTGCCCGCTGCAGACCAAGGCAGCTGCAGAGTAGTTCCATCTGAGCCACTCGGGCTCGGGCAGCATTTGAAAAGCATAAGCTACTAAACCTGGGTGCTCTTAAGTGCTGTGCAACATAGATCATCCAAGGCAATAATCCAACTTCAGAACACAGATGTCCTGTCTACTCCATGCAGATTTATTTGTCTGCAGTCTGGCCCTTCAAGGCCTCTCTATCTTGTCATTGTTCCGAGCAATTTGCATCGACTGGAGATTTTTCAAGCAACTGTCTCACTTTGTGCTGTTCACCTCTCCCTTGCAATGTATGTGACATCACGATGAAACCCTGATGTCATGTTTGACGTGAAAATCTGAAGCAAATGAGATTTTCAGGGAATATAAATTGCTTAGGGTCTTCTTTTTCTAAATATTTTTTTCTAAGCTAAGTGTTTTGTTTTTTTTTTTATTAAGACAAAGTAGTTTTTCAGTTAATGGTCTGTAAGATCCCAGCAGGTCCTGGTTTAAGCCCTTGTTTAGTTTTCATTAGCAAAGTAACCAAGTCAAATTAGTAGATCTTACTCTTAAGAGGGGAAATATCTTCATACTGTTATTAATCATAGAATTGTCAGGGTTGGAAGGGACCTTAAAGATCATCTCGTTCCAACCCCCCTGCCATGGGCAGGGACACTCCTCCTCCCCGCCCGAGCAGGTTGCTCAGAGCCCCATCCAGCTTGGCCTTAAAAACTTCCAGGGCTGGGGCTTCCACCACCTCTCTGGGCAACCTGTTCCAGTGGCTCCCCACCCTCATGGTGAAGAACTTCTTCCTAATGTCCAATCTGAACCTACCCACCTCTAGTTTTGATCCATTCCCTCCAGTCCTATCACTGCCCGACAGCCTAAAAGGTCCTTCCCCAGCTTTTTTGTAGCCCCCTTCAGATACCGAAAGGCCACAAGAAGGTCTCCCTGGAGCCTCCTCTTTTCCAGACTGAACAACCCCAGCTCTCTCAGTCTGTCCTCATAGGAGAGGTGCTCCAGCCCCCTGATCATCCTCATGGCCCTTCTCTGAACATGTTCCAGCACATCCATGTCCTTCTTGTAATATGTCCTCCAGGAGGACAGAAGTGGCTACCAAATTTGGCACCCAATCCAAGATGGGACAGGCAGGATATTTTGGAGATGCCACCCATCTCTAGATCCTCCTTACCTACAGGGAGCAGCTGGTGGCTCCTCCTCCCCATGCTGCTGCTGGATGGGAGAACTGAGGAGAAGGGTGACCCAAGGGTGCTGCAGAGCCCCTGGCTGACTTTCAAAGGCAGAAGTTTGTGCAAAATGGCTTTGTTCAGAAGTTCTACGGTCTCCTCCTCCTCGCCAAAAGGAAGGCAGTGTAGGTAGCTATAGCAACCAGACCTCCTTCGCTCCAGCCGCCAAACTTCACCCAGACGGGCTTGGGTGAAGAAATGAAGAGGGACGGGAGAATGCAAATGACCTGCAATCCCTCCAAACCCTTACGATCAATATTATATTAATTTTAAACCATGGGAGTTAGTCAAGATGTGTGTAAGGAATCCCAGGCAGCATGGACAATGGAAAAAAAAAGCAAAGGGAAAGGCACAAAATAGAAAAACAAGATGATCATCCCTCTCTTCTACCCTCCTAGTCTCCAAGCAGTCTCAGAAGAGGCTGTACTAGTGTCAACCAGAGGGTGACAGCTTTAATTAGTGATTTAAGTACCCTCTACGACAGATTTTGTTCTCTCCATGCTCTCAGGAAACAGCTACACTGCAGTTGTTGAGACAAGCATGTCCTTCTCCCGCTCTTCCCGCTCTCTGGCACATCAGCCCGGCGCAGCAGTGCGGTGTTGGTCACCTCTGGGACTGTGCTGTGCCCTGCCCGTGTGTAAAGCAGAACTGGTTGGGGAGAGCAGCTGTGGCTGCTAGTGCAACGCTCCACGTACACCCACCCCAACAACAGCCACTGCAGGGGAATTTGAGTCCAGAAAAATAGTGGCTAGTTATGGGACAGGGCATCCAGATTCAGTGGTCCTTGCACCTTCCTGCCCTGAACAGCACTGGGGCTTTTCTACTCCACCTTTGTCCCTCTCCTCTGCAGGATTTCTCGTGGCTGTTGTTCCCATTTCTTTGGCTTTCTGATGATGATGGCTGATCAAAAAACCCCAGTGACTCTTTTAGCCCCTTCTTCCTGAACTGGGTGAATGCCGTTTTCCTGCTTGACAGATAAGGAAATGTAGGCAGGGGGAAAAGGACTTGCTCAGAGTAATCCACTGACCAGCAGGGGTAGATGTAGAAATCAACAACCAGTGGTAGATGCTGGAATTGACCCCAACACCCCAAATCTGAGTTTTATAGCTCAGCTAGGCTGCATAACCTGGACATTTCCCCCATGAAACAATTCTTTTTTCTATGTCAGGTGGCTTTTTGGAGAAAACTAAAGGAAAAAACCCCAAAACTTTGACTTCTCATAGAAAAGTTATCATTTTCTTTGCACTGAACTCCCCCTGACTCAGTTCTCCAATGAAAATCTCCAATCCACTAAAAGCACTTAAGTGTTGATTTTAGAAAGATGATTGTTGCTTTTTGCAAACAATCACTTTTTAGAGAAAGCTGTTTATACAGATAACTGCCATCCTTCTCTCCCTTGAAGCAGCAGCTGTTGTGGGAGACAGCTGAAATGACAAACACCCTCTTGCTCAATCCATCACCCAGACACCAGGAAAGAAGAGCTACTTAAGTTAAAGGACAATGTTTGCATAAGAGGAGCTAGGCCACAAATCAGTTCACACTGGAAGCCAGGAGAAGGTTTTAACCATAGCAGTGGGCTCCTGGAATGATCTTCTGATGGGATTGGGAGATAAGAAATATCATCTTCTCCTGAGATGGAGCTGAAGCAGGTGAGGGAGTTCACACAGCACTGCATGTGACGGTGTTCACTTTGGCTCAAGCCAGTCAGAAAGATCTGATTTCATATTTCTGTTTCATGCCAGAGGTCTCTGGGCAGCTAGAGTTCTACCTAATGATCCCTGCTGTATGGAAAGGAACTTAAAGAACATTTTGCTATTGAATTTCCATAGTCTTCCCCATCCTATTTGCATTTAAAACTAGCTTTCAGATGCTGTGCGTGGGACAAGACACATTTCTGCTCAATACGTGTCCAATTTTCCCCGTGCGCATTCAGGCTGGCGGCACCGATTGCTGTCGATGCAGATGGAGTTGCGTAAGGATCTAGAGTTTTCTGGCCCAGAGAAATTTTACAGGGAAATCGCTGTTGCAGTACTGAATGCTCTGGTTGAGCCAACACATGGCAGGGCAGTGTGGTGTTTCTGATTACTAAGAAACAAAATTATTATAATCTGAGGGCTTGAATCTTTTCCCTTCTTAAACAGGGATAAAAGAAAACAATTTCTGGCCCAACCATTAATAGTTATTCCAAAGAGAATTGATCTCAAGTAGCAAGAAACATTTTGCTTCAGCTATTTCAAAGCATTACTTTTCAACCTTTGCAGCTCTGTTATTAAAATGCTTCTCTTTTTTACAAGAAATTGATTTACATTTTAAAACAGTAGAAAAAGTAATATTCAATTAAAAAATAAATCCCCATTTGAAAATGTCATAGAGTGGGTGAAGAGGGAAAGCTATTGACAGACAATGCTGAGAAGGCTAAAGCCTCTTCTAGTTTAGCCTTTACTAAACATATCAGCTGCAAGTTGGTGTCTGACACAATTAACACTGAGGAGTAAGATATCAGGGCAGGAAGGGATAGAAGAGTTCTGAGCGCACTTAGCTAAGGCAGGCATTTCTGAATCAGCTGCACCACGCCAGCTCCATCCCTGGGCTCAGTGAGAACCGTTGGACACGATTTGAGAGCCAACATGGCAATATTTAAGAAGATGATGATGCAAAAAGGTAGAAAAGGGCAGATGCAACACCTGCCTTTTCTGGAAGGGAGGTGAATGAGTTTACCTCTAATTTCCAGAAGCTTACTGAGAGCAAACAAAGCCTATGCAAGCATGTGGAAGAACATGGGAAAACGAATAACAGCCAACATTAATTTGTAAAGACCAAATTGGGTCAAACCAATCTAATTTCCTCCAATGACAGGGTGGCAGGGCTGGTGCTGGGGGAAGATGCAGGAGATGTCATCTGTCTTTACTTCAGGAAGGTTTTTCAAGCTGTCTGCCATGACATTCTCATCAGCACACTGGGAAATGTCTCTACACTGCGATTTGGCTGTACCTAAAGAGGGATTATCAATGGTTCCCTGTCAGAAAGGAGGGATGCATCTAGCAGGGGTCTCTCTTGATATGGTAAGATTAGATATTTCAATTAACCCCCTGGATGATGGAAAAGAGGAGATGTTTATTAGATCTGCAGAGGGCTCACCCCAGGGAAGGCTACCAGCACTTTGGAGGACACAAAACCAAATTCAGACCAGACTTGAGACCCAGCAATGGGAAATTGCAGAAAGGGCCTGAGACATCCTATAAAGCTGATGAAATTCGGGGCAGATCAGCATGCAGCTCAACAGCGAGCTGCTTGCACAAATGCCAGGTGGGCTACAACAGGCTGGGCAACAGCTCGATGGAAAAAGATCCAGGGCTGCATTTGATGAGAAGTGGAACAGACTGTAGCAATAAAAGACAAAGGGTTGACTGCAGCATTGTCTTAGAAATGGCTCAGAAAGAGCCTTCTCTGAGAGGGGAGTGAAATACAGAAGTCCTCTGGGGTTTTCTGTCCTCGTTTCTGTTCAATGGTTTGGGTCCAGAAAAGGCAACTTTGGCTGCCACTGGGTTTGGTTTAAATACGTGGGTATTTCCGCCAGGAAGTTTCCAATTCTCTTTCTTATTTCTGCAGAGCATGATTTCCATTCTGCGCCTGACACTGCCTCCCTGGATCTTTCGATCTTTCATGTGGAGCCAGGGATTAATATCATTTCAACACCACTTGCAGAAAAATCAGTAAATTGCATTTGCGTTTCACTGGAGGATACAGGCTCCAGCGCAGCCTTCTCCTTCAGGGAGACATGGAGTGATGGGGCTACTCCAACGGGCTGTGACCAGAAAACTGCCAGAAGAAAGAAGATTCACAGTCTCTCAGATCTCAATGACGGCTCTATCCTTTAGCAACTCTGCTGTAAACATACGCTGAGCAGCAACTGTGAATGCATAAAAAAGGCTGTTGCTAATAGATTGTACTGCTTGTTGCTACTCTACTACGAAGGTCCTGCTAATTTTTTGTTTTCACCAAATTTTCCACTTGAAATATGAGAGCAGAAATGAAACTGTGAGCTGCATCAATAAAGAGAGGCAGAGCTGCTGCTCTGCCTTTGGCTCTGCAGTACCAGTGGGGATGGGAGTTTGAAGCCTGGTGGCATCACCTGCATGTGTCCTGTAGGACCCAATGTCATAGTTCAGGTTTCCACCTAGAGCTTCACCTCAGGCTGTTGACAACCATGAAAAAGGGAAGACAGGGCTGAAAATTGTCAGACTAACCTACTCGGCCTTGTTCCTGGTAGCCTTGAAAATATATAAAAAACCCCAAATAATAAATAAACAAACAACAAAATAATAGCAACAAAACCAATACAGTCCAAGCCTGAGAAGTAAGGACTGATGCTGCCAGTCTTGGGAGACAACGGCTTCTTTGGAGAGAGAAAGAAAGATGTTAACTGAGCAAGCATGGCCATTTCTAGTGGCATGGTGGCTGAGCTTCAAGGTCAAACTGACAAAGGCAATTTGTTTCCCTCAAAAGCCAAACTTTTTGTTTCCCAAATGCACCTTCCTCCAGCCGTATTTCACACTAAGCCACTGTCCTCGTGTGGTCAGCTGCAAAGCAACGCGGGGAGGGCCCCGACAGCAGAGCCGCATCAAACTGTGCCGCCATTCAGCAGCACCCGGCAAGGAGATTTAAAGGCTATTGTGGAGAAATCCTTTAAATCCATCCGTGTAGTGTAGGAACAAGAAAGGCAAATGGGTAACTGGGAAGTGTTTTGATGCTGGGAAGGAATACAAATCAGAAGGGCTGCTGGAGCGTTACTGCACAACTCTTCGTGTGTTGTTGCCAAAATCCCTGAATCCTGCTATTTTCAATTGACTAAATTATCTAGGGAACTGCAGCAGGAGCAGATCCCAGCTCCCATGTTTAGGGGATGCTTGTGCTTACCTGCTCGTCTGGCCTCTGCACCTAAAGCACCTTTACTTGTCAGGGCAGAGGACCCAGACAGCCTCACAGACCCTCCTGCTGCAGACACCCCAGTGGGCCCAATGCAGTGTTGGAGTTGGGGGTGCGGTGGGAGCCCTGGTGTTGGTTGGTACCTCCAAAAGAAACCCAGCAAGGCTGTGCACAGCAAAACACACTGATTGTGGGGGAAAGGACATGGGGGGGTCTGAAATTCAGAGCTGTCCAAGTTAGATCTTAGACTGCTCATGCTCCCCTTCTGGGGAACCACCAAGAACTACCCAAGCCCCAAACCTGGGAAGGCATGAGGGGCTGGATGAATGTGCATGAAGGCATGGGGGACTGTGCATAAACAGCTGCTGATGGAGAAGGCATAAGTGAGAGGCAGAGCCTAGAAGTGTTTAAACATGCAAACACACAAACCCTCTTAACAATCAGCACAGATGGAAATATTGATGGTTGCATTAAAAGTAAATATATTTTTAATTAAATCATTTTCCCCTCCTCCATTCAAGGGGCATGAAAGCACTTATAAAATTAAACTGCTGCTTGAATTTCTCTCCCTGTCTCTCCTCTGACACACACCAGGGCCTCTATTTCCCTCTCTGCCTTCCCACCATCGACACTGCCCCACAGCACCACCATCTTTTGGCTCTTTAACCCTTTCTTGGCACCCCAGAAAACATCAGGTTAGAGCAGAGCGGCTGCTTTTCTCCCCTCCTCTGTCTCCTTTCCCAGCTCAGGCACAGTTCTGAAGGGCTCATTAATCAAAAGGCAATTAATTCCCCATCATGGGGGCAAATACCAGATACAGACGTTCAATAGCCACCTTTTTCCATGCTTGAGTGTTTCTCTGATTCCTGCAAACTAAAATAAAAAGAAGGCAAAGCAAAAGAAACACCAAATGATTAAACGCTTCATTACCATCCCGCAAAGGCGGCGAGGCCACGCTTATTTATCTCTGTCGCCAAAGAGACAAATACCTCAGAGGTGGTGAAATGGTTGCCAAAAGTGGGGTGCAAATCAGGGTGTGGGGTGGTGAGGTCCTCTTGCCCTAGAAGGTCTTGCGAGCATGAAACATCTACAAAACAGGAGTGTTTCCCTCCAAAACAGGGGGAAAAAAATCTTTTCTTCCATGGCTCCTAGGCTTTGAGACCAGAAGCTGCTCAGCCTTTCTCCATCTCATCCTAATATCAGATCCCTGCTCTGCTCCCAGCACGTGGCACTGGTCTCTGTAAGGACCATTGCACATCACACCAACAACCCTCTACCTTTGAAATATAACTAATGAACAACTTCATGATGGGGAAAAGAAGCTATTGCTCCTTTTAATTTTGATGCTGAGAAGTCAAGAAGCAACTAAGAGTTTTGATACATAAAATGGTAGGTTCGCTCAATCCTCATGTCCGAATCAATTAGCCGATGATCGCTGCCTATAGAAAAATTAAGGGTAAACTATTATATTAGTTATTTAATCACTGAACTTACAAAAAAACAAGGCACACAATTCAAATGCTCCGTTGGTATCATTAATCATAGTTTGTAGCAGAAAATAATTTTACATTATTAAAGCAATTACCATGTAATCATTTATGTTAGCAAAAATTCATTAATCTTTATTCATTATTCAGTCAGACCACATTATTTTAGCCTATTCCATCTAACTTGCCATGTCATGGTGGTGCAAAAAAAAAAAACCAAAACAAGGGAAAAAAAGTGACAAAAGGAATTCTTTACAATACTAAACTATAATGCTTGGCAGAAATTACTGCTAAATAGAATTAATGTAAAGGTGTTATGTCTGCATGAGGGACAGCACAAACAGTGTCCTCTCCACAGCATTTATTTGCTATTTCTCTATACCTCAGGCTGCAATTCCCAAGGGCTCCATGCTCACAACTAGGAGCAGGGTATTTTTTTCCCCCCTCCTTTTATTTAGTCACCTGAATAAATGGCCAGATTGTGTGTTCAAAAACCAGCAGCTGTCATTGTGAGCCTGATGGGCAGATTAGTACAAAAATTCATCTGCATTGGAGGCAGGAGAGCAAAGCGTTGTGCTCTCCATCAAAAACCTGCCCCAAAGCCCTCCACCCCTCCACCCCATCAGCCCACCAGGACATGCAAGTGACTGGCAGCTCTGCTTCTGGATTTCAACCTCAGGGTTTGGGGTATGACAGCCAGAACTAAGCCTCTCCCAAGAAAATCAAAGCTGCAGAGGAAGATGAGCTCTGCCAATCTGGGTCAGGCTCTTATCTGCTGGCAAGCAAAAAGAAATTGGCCTGACTTTTCTTTTCTTTTTTTTTTTTTAAATCTTTCAAGATGAGTGAAACTGCAATGCACATTATTATCATTATTTTACTTTAATAGTCAAAGAGGTTACCCAAGATCTTTTGATTTTTATATCCATGAATTTATCTTGATAGTTTTTCCTCCATGAGAAAAAAAGGAGGAGAAGAAAAAAAAAAAAAAACAACAGAAACCAAAAAAGCCAGCTTCTCCCAGGAGACAGAGATTTCAGGCACCTTCACATGCCATTACAAACTGGGTAGCTAAGCCCCGGTTTGGTTGGTGAACAGGTTTTCTTCCAGTCCCTCTCCCCAGGGAAGCACAAATTTGTCTTCAAAACATCACTGCAAAGTAGGACAGTAACTTTTGTGCTATTTTGTTGCTAAGAGAGCATGAGCAGATTGCCCAAGGTAGCTGATGGGGGGTTGCGATGTATTCAGGAATAAGAACTGGGTCTCCAGTTTATGCCATTCCTTGACATGCTCTGGAGTCAACTTTCCCCTAAGATCAAGGACAATTTGATGTCCCCTTGGGGCCTGGGGCCATGCTTGGTGCCGTATGAGTTTGGGCACTGGCTGTCCCATGCAGCAGCACCAGGTCAGTGCTCAAACTCCTGTCCTCTGCCTTAGAGCTGCTTTTCATGCCAGGCAGACACTGCTGAAGACAGAGTGACAACTCTATCAAACTCCCCTTCAAAGTCTCTGTGCCATAATTCTGGCTTGGATCCTGCGTTTCTGTGGTCAGAGTTATCCTGAGTTTCTGGGAGTTTGAACTCTGCCCCTGCCACAGCACGGGCACGCACATGGCTCTCAGCGCAGCCCTGTGCAGCACCTGCTCTGCTTGGCACCTGCAGGTCATTCACACCTGTCTGGCCACGGGGCTGACACAGAGCCCTGATGAGACCTACCTGGCTTGTCAGCGATATCGCAGCCACCTCAGAGGACAGAAAGGGGCAGAGCCGCTTATCGAGTCAACAGAGGACTTAGCGAGACCAGCCTGGCATTAGTTACTTTTTGACTGCTTTTTTGACTGGTCCTAAGGAGTGCAGAAGGAAAGAGATGGATGAAGGAAAGCAAATCATGGTCATCTCCAGAGCTCCCTGGTCATCTCCAGGCTCCTCTCATCTGAGTGCTAGCCCTTTCCAGAGCTGGGATCACCACCTCTTCTACTCTTTTTCCACACAGACATAGAATTGCAGCTCCTGCTTCTCTGCCATGTTACTCCAGGCTTGCATCACTGAGATATGAAACTGGAGCAAGAGGAAGGTTATCTGCTCCCAGTGTTTCCATTTCCTCCGTTGCTGGTCACCCCCAGCAATGCCAGAGAAACTCAGGCAGCTCTCCCCAGCATATGTTGGCAGAGCACTACAGGGTCAATAAAAATGACCTGTCCATCCCCCAGAGGGATTGACTCACGTCACCCCAAAAAGTCATGGTTTGTATTTACAAGGAAGAAGCAGCAGCTTCACAAGATGTGAGAGGCAATTTGGTCTCAAAGTAAATGATAATAAAAGAGCAATATTGTTTTCCTTTGGAGCATGTAACGGGTTGTCATGGGGAAGGCGTGTGGGCTTTTTTGCAAAGGGAGCATCGCTGATGACCTTTGGATAGTGTTTGCTCAGAGCCAGCTGCTGCTGAATGCACAGCCCTGGGCTTTGTGAATCCACAGCCTTGTGGCTGTGGTTGCTTTGAGTGAAATGCTGCCCAGCCCTGTCATCCCTCTGGCTGATCCACATCTCCATTCTTCTTCCAGAGCCAGAAGAAACCTTTAATACACCGTCCTCAAGTGCTTAGTATTGCACAAAAGTCACCAAGTCCCTGGAAAAATATCCTCTTTGGACAAGAAGTCTAATAAGAAGCTGGAATTTGCCCCAAATCAAGTCTCAACAGTCTATAACATGGCTCCTAAACCCGTCAATGAGCTAGAGCACTACACCAGCAATCCTGCAGTACAGCCCTGGTGCCCGTAACCGTGGCACTGAGCCGTGCTTGGCTTGAGGGATAAAGCAGAGGATCAACAGCTCCTGTTTCTTTCCCAGTTTTGGCAATATCCACCCGATGATTTCAGGGTTTTAACTACTTATTCCTTTGGTTTCTGGGAAAACTCCAGGACACACAGGCTTACACCCAGCCCCCAGCTAGTGCTGGGAGATATGGAGGTGGGATGCATGGTTTAGGTGTGCAGGGAAAGTGCTCTGTTCCCAGGCAGTTCTGCATGTCCCTCTGTGGAGACACATCCTGCACATTTCCTAAGAAATGGAGCCATCTCTTGGACGCACTTCTGGGGCACCCCGGGAGGGGACATGGCCTCTTGCAGCCATGAGCATGGACGTTGCTCGGTACGGGGTTGAGCTAGGTTTTGAGGTGGAGGTGATAGGTCTGACTGCAATCACATCTCCCACCCATTTTGCAGGCTTGGTTTAGTGCATCTGTGGTACTCTGGAAGCAGCTTAAAGAGATTTTGATAGCATTGCTGGGAGAAAATGAACCTGTTAATGCTGCTATTTGCTGCAAAAAGGATTCACGCCCAGAACACTTTCTCACAGCAATGATCATTTTTAGCTGTGAGAATGAATTAGCCTTACACTGAAAAGCTATTTGCATGGGAAAGAGGTCAGCTAGGAGCAGCAAAGTGATTATTTGGGGGGTAGGGCCCAGCCCCATCCCTGAGGAGATATGGGTTTAATTCTCATTTTTAACTCTCAATTTCCAGCCACCCTCTGCACCCTTGAAGTCTCTTTGCCCCCAGCTCTGATGATTAGGGGCAATGCCCTGCACAGGAGGGCACAGGGGTGTCACAAGGGCTTTAAACATTCCTGCCAATAACCTGCTGCTCCCCTCTTGCTAATAAAACCTCCGGGTTTATTCTGGCAGGATTGATTCACTTAATCATATTCAGATAGACAAGTTTGCTTACAGCAATTTAACAACAAATAGTGTGAGGTCAGTGTGACTAACCCCAGACACTCATTCATCAACAGCTCCCTGGATGATCCCAGGAAACCCCTGCACCCACTCCTGCTCCGCAGGTAGATCCACCTAGGTCTGAACTAGGGCCATGATCTGTCTGGCTCCTCTGGTAGGTGTCAATTGCAGGCAACATTTCCATAGGAAAGAGGACAAAAAGATAATTATCCCTCTGGGGCAGGTTCTGAGAGTACCAACCAGCCCTCACCCTGGGATGCCCCTGGGATTGGGGCTGGTTTGGTCTCCAGGGAGTAATGCACGAGCTCTGCCTGAAAGGGCTCTATTTCCTTTTGGTCTCACTGAAGGCCACACAGATGCTGGTGCTTCCTTCACTCAGTTGCCCTTTCCATCTCCAGGTTGGGCTCCCATGCACGGGGCTTTTCATCTTCTTGTCTTTTTACCCAAGACAAGGAGACCTTTGTAAGGCAGGAGTTGGCATCTGCTCCCAATGGGACAAGAGTCCTGGACAGATACTGTCTCCTCCACTGCCCAAATCCTAACCGCGTGCCAAGAGCAGCATCCAGGGCTGACTCCTCCAGGCAGGGCACAATGAAATGCAGGTCTTCACGGACTCTTCTGCTGGTTCTGGTAGCCCCTGTTGGGCGGTAAGCAAACTTTTCTCAACTGCATCATTTATTTCCTTCTCTCCACCTTCCTGTGTTACTAATTATCTGAAAGAGATTGATAAACCTGCCAGTTGCCACTCTGGTTACAGGTCACTTACCGTGGTAATAAGAAGTGCAGAAATCAATAGCCATAAATAGTGGTTGGGAATCAAATTCCCTGAACAGTGCTTCAAGTGAGGAGAAGGTTTAATTATGCCATTGTCTGGTGTACTTTCTCCTGGAGGAGCAGGACAGAGCTAAGGGGAGGTGAGAGGCAACATACTCTCAGAATTCATCCAGTCCTTCAGTTTTGGGCCAAGGCTGGAGAAGCCCATAGGTAAGGAGGCACATTGAGGACTTTGAGAGTCTTCTAAAGGCAGCAAATCTTCACATCACATTTAGCTGCAGGCAGGGTTTTAACCCTGCCTGCACAACCCAGCGGGAAAGCTGTGTGTGATTAAAAACCAGGGTGCTGGCAGCCAAACAGGAACAGGTGGAAGGCATACAAAGAAGTAAATTGACTCTTTTCTTTAAAGCAAACAAGAGTTTAGACTTGGGACTGCCTCAGCTGTGCACTCAGCTCTTGGGATGGTCCACCTGAGAATGGTCTACAGCTTTTGGATGAAGAAAGCGGGAGGCTGTTCGCTCTTGCAGGGGTTGGGAAGACAGAATTGAAGGCACGTGCATGAGCAGCTCCCATCGCTCAGATGTGCAGAGCCAGCAGGAGTGGGAATCACTGCTGGGTAGGTTGACTGGGGAAAATGGCAGTGTTGGTTATTACTGGTGGTGATAAACTACTGACGTGCACATCTAGAAAACCTCGTGTGCTTTTGCAAGTTTGCAAAGTGCAAGACTTCACTATATCCAGGTAACCAATGGCTTTTTTGGAAGAGGCACGTTACCTAATGCGAGGGTAAGTGTGTGAAGTTTTCCACAGGGGTCAGACTTTTCTGGATATAATAATCTGTGTCTCCAACCCACTCCAAAGTCCCTTCTCTTGCTGCTAGAATGAGTGTCATGGAGGCACCCACAAAACAGACAGCAGCCGCTATCCAAAGATGGGGTTTATTGCAACCCAATTTCCCAGCACTGCTTCTGACCCAGCACAAGTTGCGGTGTCTGCTGGGAATTAACTACGACACAACTCATTCCTAAACTTAGGGGAGGATGAACCCAAATGGGCGCTCGCTCACTCATGAAAGGGGACACCTCCCCCACCAGAGTGCCCAAGGCTCCACTCACCCCAGGGGGGCTCACTCGATCCACGGAGACTCCCTCAATCCATGGATGGGTCCTGGGATGGCCTGTCCAAGGGGAGGGTCCGACTGCCAGACCTGCTGCTCTGCCAAGAACCAGCTCAGCTGGCTCTTATAACCCCAGTCATACCCCAGTCAAGGGTGGGCTGTGGTCATTCTAACTGGTTGAGGGGGCAAACCCAGACAAAACAAGCCAGGGGTCCAGACCCTGAGGTGACAGTTCATCACCGTGAGGCACAGTTTAGTGGCCAAGGCACCAAACTGCTCTGGCACAACCTGGTTTTGGATGCCAGGGAGGCTGCACCTGCCACAATGAGGTGGTAGAGATGGTAGCAGACTCCAGCTCACATGGGACTTCTTAAGGAGCAGTGGGAAATAAAGGATAATCTTCTTGTTCTTCCAACCCAGCTGCCCCTCTCAGCTGCTATCCTGTGCTTCCAGAGGAGCTGAGTGCTGCAGGCTCATGGCATGCCAAGTCTCCCTCAACCTCTCCATGCCAGGAAGGCTGGTGCACCCTCCAAGCAGAGAGGAGGTGCCAGGCTGGAACAGGAAACCATCCAGCTGGTTCCCCACCACTGTCTCCCAGTGAGACTCCAGCTGGAACAGGGAAGAGTTTCACCCCAGAAAAAATTATTGGAGAAAAAGCCAAGGAAGATTGGCAGCCTTCATATTTCAGAGATCGTCTTTCCCTCCAGCATCTGCTCACACACCTTGACCCAGACTGGGGCTTGGGCAGCGCTGTCCTGGTGCCAAAGGCAACTGTCCACTGCATGGGGCTGATGCTGCAGTAAAGCGATGCCCCAGCTCCATCCGGGCAGGAGGCTTCCACAGTCCTTCCCTCAGGGTGGGGTCCTCTACTCTTGCTCATTCTCCCCTTGCTGCTGCCACACCAGGTCCCCAAACCCCTTTGTTCCCCCAGAATCGTTCCAGCACTGCACCCGTTTGCATGTCCCCCTCACAGCACCCACTCTGGTCGTGGCTGCTCCCAGACCACTCCTAGAGAGCTCTGCTCCACTTCTCCAGCTATCTGGGTATAAGTATGGTATGAGATAAATATTGTCACAGCACATTACCCTGGTCCTTCCTCACCAATGCACACTGCAGGCAGAGTTATGCATCTATTTATATGTGTACATATATATCTAATTATACTATATAAACTGTACATTCAACTCTCTATTGTGTATATTTAATATAAATGCCAGCTAATTGCCCTCAGTAAATATATACAGGGATTAACCATATTGAAATTAAATTTATTGGTAATCCTCTTGAAAATAAATGCACAAAATAAAATGAATACATAAAGTAAAAGCAGAGAACACTGCAGGTTTTATGTTTGGTTCTTATCACTGTATACAAGGTTGGGGCTTCACTAGGAATCAAGGTCTCCAAAGATACCCTGGCAGCCATCCAGAGCCCACGTTGTTCCCAGCGCCCCAGCCCATGGCTTGAGCCTCGTGTGGGGCGGGACGACGCGTTGGCCAGTCCTGCTCTGCCCGCGGCGGCTCACCGAGGTGGTCGACAGCTGGTCCAGCAGATTGGCAATGGGCTCTGGTGCTTTCCAGCCTGAGGTCACTGCCTCGAATACGGCCCTGGCCAGCAGTGATGGAGTCATTATGGCCGAGCAGATGTTTGATAGCATGTGGAAAATAGGCCAGGGGGGCTCAGTCAGCGCCGGTGTGCAGGTGGCTGTGGTGCAAAGCAGCGTTCATGTGGGCAGACCCTGTTAACCCCACCAGTAAAGTGAGCAGGACGTCTGCCTGGCACCATGCTGAGCCCACGCCAGGGACAAACAATGAGGTCTCTCCTGGCAACAATAAAATCCTCACCACAGGAGGGACAGTTCAGCCCTCGCATCTCATTCTCCACCCTGGGAAGAGGTGCCACGTGGTGGCTCTGTTATTTGGTGGCATCTCTTGTGCTTGGGGTCCACGGGGATTTGCCCAGGTCACTACAAGGAAACCTGCTCAGAGCAATGGTGGTGCAGGCTGCTGTGGGGACCAGGATGGGTTTTAGCCTCCATTATCTGAGGTTTTAAAGAAGAGGGTAGGCGAGCTTCTGCTGGAATTGGTTTATGCCCAAATGGTCTCATACAGCAGATTATATGGCGGACACAGTGTGCATAAGGGCCCAAATCAGTCACTGACAGCCAGGCTACATGAAGAGTTCCCCCATCTGATGCCTCTTCCCCTGCTCTTTTTGGCTTCAGCAGAAAACCCGTGACAATGCTAAAATCTGCTGTTTAACAGTTTTGCAACATTATCTGCCTGCAGCCCTCCCGGCTGCTGTGCTGCTAATTATTTGGTTGTGATAATTTCCATCCTTCTCCTTCATTACAGCAATGAACATGCACCCACCTGGGGATTTGGGACCCCATGGAGATTTCAGCCTGGATCCAGAAGGAACTGTGAGCGTTTGACCCCTGTCGTAAATCCTCAGTTCTTGTGGTTTGGTTTTTTTACCAGCAAGATGACAATTCCTATCCACCTTCCTCAGATCATTAATTTATCTAATCCCACGCCTCACCAGTTTGCAGGCCTCCGGTTTCCCAGGCAGGCTCAGGAGGGAAATACTGCTCCAAAGCCTGTCCAACATACTCTGCAAGGCTGCCCCACTGTAAGGGAGAAGTCTCCAGCCTGTGCTCCCTGTCCTTCCCGTCATCCTTTTTGCCCTCTCCTCTGCCCTAGACAGGAATCAAGGGAAGCTGGGCAGCCTGCAGCCAGTCATGTTTCCTTTCTCTCCTTCCTTCTCCACCACTTCTCCCTGCCATGTGTCTCCTTTCTCTCCACAAAGCCCACAGGGAAAGGCTGTCTGGACTATTTTGAGCCCCATGTTAAATTAATGTTCTTGCTGCTTTCCAGGATCCTGGGTTGACAGGAGAAAAAGGCAGTGGGAAGAGGTGCTTCCCCAAATACACACACATGTGGGTGCACATGTGCTCCTGCACGCAGCAGCCTCACCTTGCAGCAGGACAGATGGCTCCTAGGTCTCTTTACTTGATTTGGAGATATGGTTTTGGGAGTGAAGGAGAAGTGAGATGGCAGAAATGATGACTCAGAGGGGTCTCCCGGTCCAGGTCTCTGGAGGGGCTGGGGGTCAGGTTTGATGCTCTGCATGAAAACACCTCAGTCACCCATTCGGACCCCACAGCACCATCTCTCCTGAATGCATGTGGTTGCCTTGCGATGGACCTACACTCATTCTCCTTGCATAACTGCAGCAATGGATTTGAAGCTGTTCTCCCCCATTTGACGATCTCTCTCCAAAGAGCAGGTGTCCCAGACTGCTCCCAGCCCCATGCCTTGTCCATGCAGCATCTGCTTTCCAGCTGTGGGAATGGGCTATTGCTGTCCTCCTTATCCTCTATGTCCTACTTATCCTTACTGTCCTCGTGTTGCAGCCTCTGTGGACCAACCACCACAGAAACATTCATACCCAGAAGAAAGCCCATGTGCTACCATATGGTCCTCTGTGGTGGTAAACTGCCTCCTTCTAGCCTCCAAAGTGAGCTGCAATAAAATACATCCATCATTCATGGAAGCTTCCCCTTGCTTTGGACCAGAGCAACTTGTTTGGCAAGGAAAAGACAAAACCACCACCCCTTGGATCTCTTAATTTGACAGGGCTGGGAGCTGGCAGATGTGTATCTTAAATAACTAATGGTGACTCAGAGGAGCGTTAAACAAAGATAACATTGTCACTTCTTCTCTGTTCCTCTTTTGTTTTTCACTCTTCAGCTTTCCTGATGGTTTCTTATCTCTTAGTTTTCCTTCTGATGATGTTATTACTATGACAGGATGTGTATTATCTCTGGCAGCCTCTTCCCAACGTGTGACCTGCTGTATCAATGCATGGCAGGAATAAACAAGACAAATAAACACAGAGGAATAAAAGCACCTTATGAAATGATGTGGCTGCAAGAGTTCAGGGGTTTTGGTGGGTCAGAGGCATGGGCTCCCCAGGCGTGGTGTGTGTGCGATATACTCCAGGTGGGAGGGTTTTCTCTCTCCACTACACCATCTCCAGTTTGGAGAGATTTCGAAACTGAATCTCCAGCAGCATCTGGGCTGCCTGTTTCATAAATCTGTCATGCATTGCTAAATACGTCCTAAAGCTCTGTCCCTCACTATCTGTGTTTTATAGGGGCTAGGGTGATTTGTGTGCTGTACTGCAGGAGAGCTGCAGTTAAAAGCAGCCTTAAGCAACCCTGGGATGAACTGATGCTATCAGCAAACACCATTGCCATCACCAGAAGTGCTCACATGCAGAGCATTGTTGTCTCATTTATTACAAGGACATGATGACTGTGAGGTTACCACTTCAGGCTGTTATTTGGGTGTTGCAGTGCCTGTTAGCCACAGCTGGAGGGCTTCAATCACCACCCTTTAAGCATTGCACAAAGCCAAAACTCAGCGGGACCATCCCAATCTCCTCTTCAATGGAACACATGCAACAGTGGGGATCACCCACTGCAGGAATGAGCGATCTCCCTCAGATCTAGGCTCATGGTTTCCAAGGATCAGAACTATTCAGTTCTTGCCTTTTAAAGGCATGTGATTGACAAAGCTTGGTATTGGAGAAACTTCTTCAAAGATGAGAAATGTCTGGATAAAACGCTCTGGTCTGGTCTGTCTTTTCATATATGTCAGTGTAAAGCCTTGGGGAAGTAGGAAATCTCATTAGGAATTAACTCGGGATCAAATATGACCTCCCACGTGATTCTGAAAGGCCAGGTCAGTCTAAGGGAAAATTGCTTGATGAGCAGAGCCACCTCAGGCTTCTTTGAAGAAAAGTATCGCATGAAATTTTGATATTACTAAGTATTTAATAGATCTAATTTATGAAGCAGTGTTGCTCCCAATTCCCAGAATGCTAAAAATCCTACAACCTGTTTCTTTACAAGAATGACTTCAATTCATTCATGGGTTTTAATGCAGCAAGCTGTTTAACAGCTGCAAAAAATGTTTTAGGACAGGAAGCCTGAGTCCTACAGAAGTGTACCAGGCTCTGCTACACCTTCAGCAAGCTTGGAGAATTATGTAGCTCTGGTATTACATGAGGTACCAGACTTTTCTCACTCAGTCTGGTAGCAGCATTACCACAACATGTTACGTCATCATAGAGAGCTTTGCTCATTCAAGAGCTATCAACAGGACAAGCAGCCTCTGCTCAGGGGAACTTAATAACCCAGAATGTTCCTGAAAATTCCCCAAATCCCACATGTGCAAGCATCCCACAGCCATGCGTGAGCAGATAGAACATGGCACCAGAATACAGGTGTCCCTTTGGGTGATGGTTGCATTTCTGGCCACGTGAGAGAGGGAAATGGGACATGCTGAGAGTGGCTACCACAACTTTGGTGTGAGCAGGGTGCCCTGGTGTTAGGACCCAAACTGGACAGCCCAGGGGGCTGAGGACGGGGCCTCTGTGCTCCCGAGGATGCCTTCCTGGTTATTGTGACCACCGTGCACTCACTGGGCTGAGTATAACTTTCTTTACTTCATACTGGCATTGGTGTGAGTTTGTTTCTGGGCTACATTAAATTGAACCACCACCAACGTGAGTCAATGCCTCGAGTTTGGGCCTTTTACAGTCTAGTCCCCACCCCTTGTTTGCACAGCTCTTCATCTTCTGCGCAGGTGGGGCTGGGTGGTCACCATGGGTCTCTCAGGCAGTTGTGAGCCTCCTCTCCAAATAAACTCTGCAGGATCTTTATTTACTTGGTACCTTAGAGCGTGGAACTGCACCCCCCGCTCTGGCTGTCAGTGTCCTGCCCCTGATGCTGCTTCTCACTCCCTGGGGCCCGCCCGGGGCTCACTACACTTTGCAGTGCTGGGCAGAACATTCCCAGACAGTGGCTGAGACGTGAGCTTGCTCAGACCCTCACGCCTGGTTTCACAGGGACAGAACCACAGACCTGCCGTGGTCTGGAGCTGGGAGCAGTTTGGAGTCAGCCAGGGCAGCTGCCCCAGGGT
>JANHGN010012938.1:7822-27818 GCA_024605025.1 Megaceryle maxima | reverse complement strand
CTTGTTGAACTTCATACTGTTGGCTTTGGCCCATCGAGCCAGCCTGTCCAGGTCCCTCTGCAGCATCTCCCGACCCTTCAGCAGATTGATTCTCCCCCCCAATTTAGTGTCATCCGCAAATTTACTAACAGTAAATTTGGAGTGGAACCAGACTAGCAAGGATAGACCAAAGGACAAGGATGGATTAGGCTGATGAAAATAAAAGTTGCTTGGGGAAGGACTTCGCAATGAGTCTGTAGGTTGTGCTGGAGACTGAGTTTAGATCTTCCCAGCCAGAACGGGACTGAGTCATCACGGAGGCTTTAATTTTGGGGGCACAGATTGCAGAGCAAATGTTGCTTATTGCAGGCACCACTTATTCCTGAGCATGATAACAAACAGACTTTGTCTCCAAATGGTTACTGATCCAGGAAGACACAGGGCTATTTTAGTTGTATTTCAGTGAATGTGAAGACATTACAAAAGAGGTTGACCTAGAAAATAAGCACAGGTCCAGTGATCGGAAGTTGATGCCATTTAAATTAAATGGAAGAAGATATTAAAACAGGTCAGTAGCTGAGGCTGTTTGCAAGGAATTAGCACACAAAATTACCAGCATGGCAACAAGAAATTTTACTGCATGCTGAACTGGGAGTGGAACCATATGTCTGGAGTTTACCAAACACGGCACCCACACTTCAGGAAATGTGACAAGAATAATCGTGACAGCTAAAGAGCCTTTATTCTGACCTCAGTAGTACGCTTCAATTTCTAGCCAGTTTTGCAGGTGAGAGAGAACGGGGCCCTGTATAATAGCCTTTCATGGAGGATTGGTCATGCCATGTTGGCTGTGCAAGCACATCACCCAGTGGCCACAACCCACACCCAAGGCCACACCCTACAAAGATGATACAAATAACAAGCCAAAAATCAGACAGGGTCTGAATCCACAGCCAAAATTTCCTCCAACGAGCAGCTCAGGAGCAAAAACCACCTTCAGAGAGGTGCTGCCCTTGGGAGCCAGGCACTCAGGGTTGATACTTCTGTGATGAAAATAGGATTTCTCTGGGAGAGCTTGAGCTGACCTGTCAAGACATCAGTCCATATCCAGTGGCCTGACACTAACTGGCACCCTTCTTTGAAAAGGGGACCAGTTCTTGTAGGCATGAAAATCTTGGTACAGCTAATCCATGGGGGCATCAGTGCTGGCTCTGTGCTGCCAGAGATGGATTCAATGAACACAAGTGTAGTTCCTCAAATAGTGGCCAAGGGACTCACCTCTTTGGCATTTCCATTGATGGATTAGGCACAGAGAGATATACTGGATTTAGGAAGATTGCTGATTCCCCAAAACTGAAAGGAATCTATTTCTCCTGTGGGAGAAATTAAGCAACCTCGAAGAACAGCCATCGTCCAACGTATCCTGTAAAAGGAGATTCTGGTCAAAGCTGGAAGCTCATCCATTGGAAACAAGTGAGGGAGAGAAAGGCAGAGATGAACTTGCCAGTTATAGGGTGATGATGAATCTCATTTTGAATGTGGCTCTGAAAAAAGGCAAATATGATAGTAAAAGGTGTCAGGGGAAATATATCCTTTAGAGAATGGAGACTGCTTCTGTCATTGCATGAAGCCCTGAGGAGGTCTTGTTTGGAGTCCCATTATGACTCTAGTCAACCATGTTCAACAGAGATAAATTGAACCCAGAGCAGGTGGGAGAATGGATGGGATGAAGATCCTTCCTTGTGGACCTGCAAGAGTTTGCAAAAGGTAGACTGCAAAGGCAGAGGATGGTGCTGCTGCCTGAACGAATGGCTGAGAGGAACATTCGGGGGGACAAGGAGGAGTTGTTTGAGGTTGGCATTAGAAGAGATGGAGATAAAAACCCCAAGGACATGCTTCAGATAGAATTAGAGGACCCTTCACCCTGAGAAGAGCAAAGCTGTGGGACATCCTCCAATTCAGAGAAGCAAAGGAGGAGAAACTGATAAAGAAGCGCTCAGTCTGTTTAGGAAGGGAAGGATGTAGCTGTTTTCTCTTCTTGAGGGGGATTTCAGGTTGATGACCAGGAGATCCTGACCAGCACAGTCTCTCTACCCCTGAAACAGTTGCAAGACTCCTTTTTTATGGCAATGCTGGTACATTGGCATATATATTTGGGTGTGTGCCTCCCTCTGTGCTTTCCTTACTGGATTGAAATTTCCTCAGTATTCTAGAGTTTCTCAGCATGAAAGGCTGGCCTGTTTCTGAGATCTTGCAAACTGAAGGAGCAAAACCACCTCTTTCTTTCCCAAGATCAAAACTGGAGCCCTGTTACTCTACCAGCTGGCTAGCACAGCATTGCCTCATGCCTGAAGTGTTAGCCTAGCCCACAGAAATGAACAGCAGAGACCTGCTTGGACTTCACAGCTTCATTTAGGGAACAAGAGTTGCTCTCTGGATCCAACAATCCTTCCCCATTGGCTGTAGCAATGATCCCCCCTGACACAAGTTCAGGGAGTAAAAATATGCACTGTGCAGCTTTACATGGCGAGGTACCAACCGACTGAACTGTCCCTGTGTTTCCACTTATAGCCTTGTGCATGAAATAGGGAGAGAGAGAGCATTTTTCTGCTCCTGTTCTCTGCTGGGCACATGTGTGTGCATCTGGGTGTGCAAAGGACCCAGCCTGCCACGAGTTTGCTCTTCTACTTTCTATCAAGGAACTTAAATCCTACCTTTCCTCTTCTGCAAATAAATCCCTTTTAATTGTTCTCTGTCAACAATTTTCAGAACTTTGCCCAGAGACAGTCTCATCCTCTCAGTCATGGCTTCCTAGCCTCTGCTCTTCTCACATAGGTCCTCCTCTTTCCCCCTGCATTTCCTCCCTTCTCATCCACCAGTGTGCAAAACCCTCTATCTTCTGCTATTCCCCCAGTGCCTCCTGCTCTTGAGGTCTCCCCAGCTGCCTTATGCATGTGTGTGAAGAACACTCAGTCCCTCACTTCCAGTAACTGGAGTTGAGCCTCTGGAGCTGAGAGATGAATTTGATCTCTGCTATTCTGTATGTAAGGGATGACCTGTGGGGGGTTCTGGATTCTGCTGAATGTAAAGTGCTTTGGTTTTTAGGAGGCTTTACAGCATGCCATGGAGATCAGGACATCCCACTGGCAACCAGTGTAGGACACAAGCACGTACCTCTCCCTGCCTTGGTGTCTGCAGCCTGTGCCCTTCTCCTGCCTTCCAAGGGGGACCGTCTCTCCAGATCCTCGTAAATGAAAAACACACAGATTTGATCCCTTGATTCCTCTCCCCTTTGTCACTGATGCAGATGCCAGGAAGAAATTGGTGTGCAGCTCAGTTTCACTGGTTCACCGATGCCCCTGTGCAGACGCACAGCTGTGAACACAGAAGGGCCCTGAGACTTTCCCAAAACCACAAAGCTTCAAGAAAAGCAAGGGGGCAGGTGTGCATGTCTCTGCTGGTGTGTAGACACAGGTGGGACTGTGCATTTGCCTCTGCGTGCTCCTTGGAAGATGGTCTCATCTGCAAACACGTGAGATGCTATCTGGAGGTCTTTTATCAGAATGTCTTCTCCCACAAGTGCCCATGGAGCCGGTGCTCCCACAGAAAGGCAAATCACCTCCTGCCCATTCAACAGCATCCCCTTGGTGAGCAGAACGGGGCTGGGATCCATATGGGGAGGGGAGACCTATTCCCCACAGGTGCCATCACATTTAGATAGGTGATGGTGTGTGCAAAACCATGTTTGTCCGTGAGTACCGGAGCAAATTGCTGTCTTGTGATTATTTATATGAAGATGTGTTTGTGGAT
This sequence comes from Megaceryle maxima, assembly GCA_024605025.1. Taxonomy (NCBI): domain Eukaryota; kingdom Metazoa; phylum Chordata; class Aves; order Coraciiformes; family Cerylidae; genus Megaceryle; species Megaceryle maxima. Next base: position 24,029 of record JANHGN010012938.1, on the reverse strand, counting down.
GAGTTACCAACCAGCCTGGAGCAGAGAAATGGAGCAGTGACTCCACCTAACATGTCAGTAGGTAAACCAATGACCCACTTGGGACAGCCATTAACAAATGAACTGATCACCCGAGTCTCTCCCTCCCTGTGGGGGCTCTGTGTGTCTTGAAACTCAAAGCAGCGGATTTGCATTTGCAACGGAGGTTTGTGGGGATGAGAACATCAGTGCATTGATAGCAGGCTGGGGCTGGATGGACAGAAGTCATCACTGGGCAAAGCCAGGACAAGTTAAACTTGCCAAGTATAGGCTGCAGATGAGAACAGACCAGAAAAAAAAGACCCAAGAACCAAAGAAAGGCAGGGGGAAGGCTCCTGGAGAGGCAGAGGGAGGGAGTGTGAGATGAAATGACAGAGTGAGAAAAAAAATTAACAGCTTTCCTTATTCCTTTTCATTTATAGACAATATTATGCTTCTGCACAGAAGGACTAATTTAGCCCTTCGCACAGCCCCAGTGACCCTTCCTAATAGAAACCATTTAAATCTTTAAACAATTTACATGAAAATGTAACTTTGGTATGAATATATTTCTTCCCCCTCCTGCTCCCATCACGAGTGCAATCCTTCAAATCTCTGACAGCTTCCATTATCTCTTAATGAAGTGAGAGCATCTTTCTTAGGAGACACACCGGCCCTGAGGTTAATCACCAAAATGAGGATCACAAATAAAAATCAGAGGAGGGAAAAGAAAAGGAAAAGCAAACACATAAAAGACCTCAAAGGGGGTGGCTGAACCACCCTCATGGGACCTGGGGTGGGTGGATCCTTCCTTGTACCCTATCTCAGGCCTGTGCCTGGGGTAACACTGGGCAGCACCTCACCCAGATGTCCAACAGGCTGCTGGGAGCTGCAGGAGCCACCACCACAGCTGATGCATATGGGTGGGTGAGCTCTGAGAGGTTATGAAAGCCCTGGGAGGTGTGAGGACCACAAAGGTCAGGCCAAGGAAAGCAGAGCCCTGGGGCTGAGCAGAGAGGGGCAGGAGACAGAGCAGCCTGGGACAGTCTGGGACGTGCAGATCTGTGTGTGAACAGGGCTGTGAGCCTGTTCCTATACAATAGGGACAACTCCACCTGCAGCTATGACCCAGTTGTCCCAGCACAGGCACCAGAAGACCTCCAACACCCCCAGCACAGCCTTCATCCTCAGACACACCAGGGTTACATCTGGGAGGCCCATGGAAGATGGCATCAGGGTCATCTTCAGAACCAGGCCACACAGCTACTGTGTGAGAGTGCCTGAAAACAGGGGCTCGGGAGCATCTCTGAAAGAATATGGGGTCTGCAAACCCTTGTCAGGCTTTGCCACATCTGCAGCACAGCAACGGGGATGGGCTGGGAGGTGGTGACACAGAAACACTCTGGGTGCTCTTTAGATTTTGAAGGAGACACACATATTTCCAGCCCAAGCACCAACTACAAACCTCCTTCAGTGGAAAACACAGGAGCTGCCGGGGCTCGTGCAGGGCTGCAGGACACTGGGACTCTCTTACAGGGCTATCTGCAGAAAGCTGGAAAGGCAGCACAGAGGCTGTTGCTCTGCCCTCCATCAGACGCTCCCTGCTGGAGGCTGCTCTGCAGACAGCTTTGTGGTGATGAGGGGGAGGTTTAAGAGGGAGGATGTAATGAAAAATATATGTAAAGGGTTGGAAATGAGGAGAGAGAGGCTGAAAAGCTACTGAGATGACAGGAGACAGTATGGAAAAGGGGATAAAAACAGGAAGTCTCAGGGGAAAACAGTTTCACAAGAAGGGGGACTACTGACTTGAACAAAAGCGAGATGAAAGCAGAAAGCAACAGCAGCGAAAAATAAATAGCTATTTCCAGAAAAAACAATAAAGTTTGAAATATTCTGGGCCAGAAGAAAAAAAAGGGAAAAAAAAAACAAACCACCAAGAGTTAACAATTCTGGTTGTTGAAGCTGCTTAAGTAAAGAAAACAAAGAAGGAAAAGGAAAGTACAAAGCACAAAAATAAGGATATGAGCAATGCAGGCAGCTGCTCTTCTTTCAGCAACTGTTTGCTCCCTACAGTGTACCCCATGGGGCTGACGTGGGACACAGTGGCATCAACCCACAGCTCTGTATCTCTCTGAACAAAGCATCACTCCCAAGCTTAGTACATGAACCGACAGTGTGTGGCCTCAGCACCCTCCCCATCAAATTGCCCCCAGGCCACAGGATGGATCAGCTCTTGGCCATAACTGGAGAGCATTTAAGTCCTGCCTAATCTTAACACTTCACTCCGAAAAAAAAATATAAATATATACTATAGAAGTCTGAAGAGAAAATGCAAAGGGTTTTCTTTCTCCTGGGACATGGTGCTCCTGTTGGTTTCTCCTCTCACTTTCTTCGTCCCCACTCTCGGACGTGGCAGCAGAAGAGCCCAGGCAGAGACTCGCCAGGCTGCGTGCTCCCAGCACTGTGCTTGCCAATCCTTGGTGCACCTGCAGAAAGATCATCAGGAAACCACACTGCTCATTTCCAGACAAGGCGGGATGGGGGCAAGAAGGTGTGAAGGTGGCCTTGGCTGTCAGCAGCAAGCCAGGAGCTGGCTGACCCCGCAGCCCCCAGCACCACAGTGCATGGGACGGAGCTGTGGTTAAGCATGTCCATCTTAAATCAACCCCTCTGGCTGATAAACCTGCAGCCCTTGAGCACGGGATGACAGATCTCCTTGCTGATAACTGCAGCGCAAGACATCTATCAATCAAGTCTAAGTGAAGGAAAATCAGTCCTTATCTGTGCAGGATAAGCCTCGTTTGCTGCCTGATGTCAAATAAGATGGGAACTCTGCTTTGCATCTCTGGGATTCTCGGTGCTTGACAGGTCACCCCGTGCTTCTGACATCCCACTGGCTGGAGCCAAGCCTGGGCTTTGCAGGGCACACGCAGAGCCTAAACCATTGGCCCAGGCTTCTTTAATGTAATGCAGAGAGAGGGAGGACTTGGGCAGGACTGAAAACTGTCATCGAGGCTTGGCATCACCTAGATAGCCTCTCCCTGTCCTATGCAGGGTGACATCAGCATCATCAACCCCTCCTGACTGGCCATATCTGCCTTGCCTCCATCCCACTCTGAGTCTCAGGGGGACAGCTCCTCTCCCAGTGCAGAGGGGCTGGCATAGACCCTGTGCCATGGGATGAGCTGATGGGACCAGCCTTGCCATGCAGGGGGGGTGGAGGAGCAGGGAGAGGGAGATGAAAGGGGGAAGTCAACTTCCTCCTCTGCTGCTACCCTGACTTCTCACAAAGCTTCTTTCCTCCCAGCATGGAGAAGCACAAAGAGGTCTCATTAGGCAAGGAGGGTTTTGGAGGGCGAGTGGGATGGCAGATAGCAGCTGCATGTCAGGCCCGAGTGACTACAGCCCAGCAGTCATCTCAAAACAGGGCTTTTAGCTGGTTCCCTTCCTCCCACCTTCCCCTCTCCCTGCCTCTGCACAGTGAGTGGGAGAGAGTTAACCCTGTAACCTTTAATCAAGGGCTTGTGTACATGGAAAAGGATTGATGGGGCTTGTCTCCCTCATGGCCTCACACCACAGCTCCGATTACACCATTAACTCCCCAAGCTGAGTGCCCAGGCCGGTATCAGCAGCCAAGAAATAATGGCCCTGGAAACTGCATTACAGAGCTATTGCTGGGAAGCAGCGGGCTGCAGAAATGGGCATTTCCACCCCGAGGTGCTCTGGGGAAACCAGCCACCAGCGACAGGAGGAGGAGATGGGGGAACTCACTCTTTTGTAGGTGTGAGCAGAGGGCTGGGGGCGAACACCCGCTTCCCCACATGATGTCGGGGAAGTTACAGCCTGATGAAGAAAATGCATCACAGGGAGTGAACGGTCTGGGGGAGATCCCATCATCCATGACCAGGTGAGTCAATAAAACAAATAAGCTGCAGAACCTGCCCCCAGCTAGCTGGCCAGGAGCAGGCAGGTGTTCCACACCAGCATTGGTTCCAAGACCTCAGACATTTTCCCCTCTGCTTTGAGAACTTAGGGGAGTTTGAGGATTTTGTGCACCCGGAAGAGAGATCTCTCATCCCTGAACAGCCTGGTGGATGCAGCAAGCTCGTGAGATTCATGGGCTGTGTGGGTAGACAGGGAAAGCATGAACAAGCATATCACCTCTAGCTGATGATGGACCAGCAGACTGTAGAGACAACTTCACTTCAACCTAAGGAAGGCTGAGTTATTACCAGCAGACAGAACATCTCCACCAGCAGAAACTGTGAGGCCTCTACCTGCAGGACTCAACCGGGGGAAGCTCATTAGTCAGGTCTTCATACGTTATGTGGAAGACAGAGGGTCAGATCCTGACTGCACATGAGGATGTGCTGCAGCTGCAGCTACCCCTTGAGTGGGTGCCAGGATTACGAATTCACTGGCCATCCTGGGGCACAGAAATTTTTGTTCCTTCTGGTATGAGCAAGGAATGTCACCCCACAGGTGATAAGACCCTGAAAAATGCTTCATGTTACTAAATTCTTTAAGGGTGGGAAAAAAACCAACCCACATGATCAGAAAATCACCAGCCAGCATCATCCTCCAGGGAAATGAGTTTCACTCAGTCTGGGGCAATGGGTTAGAAGGGGCATGGGTGACATAATCAGTGTAGGTACAGGCTCAGAGCAGAGCCAGGGCTGAGTGGCTCCTGGATCTGCGGGGGGGGGGCGGTGTCAGGGAGACAACCCCATGTTCTGGGCCTGCTTGTGAAAAACCAGCCAGGTCTGCCAAAGCATCCAGCACTTGACACGGAGGCATGTCTTACATGGTGTGTCTGTTGCTCAGCCCAGGGTCCCTCCTTGTCACGGCACCGTGTGGGCATGCCCAGCCAACAAGCAGCAGCTGCAGCGGGACAGGGCTGGTAGCACCTTTGTGAACTGCTCTCCAGACGGGTGTCCAGGGACAGCTCTGCTCTCCCCGCAGCAAAGCGCGTCCTCCAGCCTCCACCTCCACCAGCATCTGGGAAGTGGGAGACTACTGACACCCAGTGGTTCCGTGCATCCTGCAGACTGGGACTGGCTCCTTCCCGGCTGAAGGAGACGTATCCATGCTCTACCCAGGGCTGGGACGTGGCCTTCTGGCGGGACATGCCTCTTTGGGGACTCATCTGTGGAGGGAAGGGTTGGAGCCCCTGGGTCACCAAGCACTTGTGGCATGAGACCCTGGAGAGACCCTGGCAACATGGCTTTGCCAGGTGGCAAACAGGACACTGGGGAGAAGCAGGAGCATCTTGGAGGGTGGTGGCTCCAGTTTTAGCTCAACAGTGTCTGCCTTGTATTCTGTGTCCAGGGAGCTGCTGTGCAGCCTCGTCACCTGCATCACAGCCACAGCCACCTCTCCCAATGGCTACATTATTTTATTCTAAAAACTTCTCTATGCCAGAAAAAGAAATGCTCTATACTGATGAAGGGTGGGAAGAGGAGAGAAGTTTGGGTTAGTTTCTTCTGGGCCGTTCTGCTTGCTGGTCCCCAGATCCCCCTGCAGCTCTGGGCAGTCAGCTCCGAGCTCTGCAGACCATAAACACAGCAGAGGCAGAGGCTGGAATTTTCGGCCAGAGCTCCACGGGGCAGCTTTCCAGGTGAGCTGTGCTGTGATAGTCCCTTCACAAACAGTTTTACTCCAGGCAAGGAAGCAGGTTAGAATTGGAAGTGGATTAAGCTAAATCAGGGAGCTCCATCACATTCCAGAAGTCTGTCTACACAGGGAGTTAAGAGCAGCAACAGAGCTTTTCAATCCATTCTGCCTGGTATTTCAGCCCCAAAATCAATAGAGGAAAAAAAATAACAACAAACTGCCTGCATTTGGCACCCCACAGTGCAGAACCAGAGAGGATACAGCCTCTGACATGAACAACAGCAACAGATGAGATGGACACAGAATGGAGTAAGAAAAGGTTTAGAAGCAACACTTCACAGCTGAGAAAAACACATTTTCCTACAACCCTTCACACTGAGAAGCTCTGTTTTAGTTTGGGCACCCAGAGGCTGCTGCAACAGAAATGTTTTTTTTATTATTTGCTATTATCAATTGCTTTGCAGATAGACATGCTGATAACCCGAGCCCATTGCTCTGAGTGCGGGAGAGAGGTGGCTCTTTCAGCCAGGGGCTGTGTGAGCAGACACTGACTGCATAAGGCAGTCACTTACCTAAGGAAGATTATCTCAGAGTCTCACAGTGGACCAGCCATTGTCCCTGAGGGATCAGAGGAAGAAGGGATGCCTCCTCTGCAAGTGTAGAAATCCGATTGTGGGTGGAGAAAAAGAAACAGAAGCAGTAAATGAAAATCATTGTGGCCACAGCACATGGTGCACAGATTTTGTGCACAGCACACAGATTTTGTTTATATTCCTCCAGAGAGGGCTGGTAGCTTTCTGCTTACAGGACCAGGAAACCCTGCTTGAAGATAAGGCACCAAATCTGGGCTACAGATATGGACAGAAGGCAAAGTCTGGAAGTTCACGTCTGCATCCTATTTCCAGGCCTTTGTTGTCTCCTCTTATGCAAACCAGGGACAGAGGAAGGCTCCACGTGCCATGATTCTGAGGTGTCTGAGGAGTGCAAGAGAATGCACTGGGTGAATTAATGCAACATTTCCATCTGTAATTTCTCACCCAAATGAGCCTTGGTGTCATACGCTCACACACGCACACATCCAGCTCTGGAAACAAACGGACTAATTACCATCGACTCTATTATCATTATTATGGGCAGACAGAGCTGATCAATGTCTACTCAATAAGGCAAAATCAGATGTCAGTCACTCCAGCAGTGCCTCCTTCGCCCTGCACAGGCACCCATGTGTGCAGGGTGCCTTGCTCCTGCCTGCAGCACAAATGGAGAAGGAAAGGAAGCATCCCAAAAATGCGATGACTGCTTGTGTGTCAGCAGTCAGGACCTGATCAGAACAGTCTTCTTCACAGCAGGACTTTTGTTATCCCTTGGCAGAAGCTGGACATCTTCAGGGCCCAAGAAGGATGCGTCTCCAACCCTCAGTAACGCCTGAGCACACTGACCATACCCTGAGGAGAAATCCTCTCTACTGCCCAGCTGCCATCACATCCCATGCCTGCTTCCCTACCCTTGCTCAGTATACATCTTGTACCTAACAGATTAAAACATAAAGATCCTGAGCTGACCTTCCAGCTGGCCCTGTCTACCTCCTGCAGTCTCCAGCTCCATGCATTAATAAGTAGCACTGTCCCGTCTTCCCACTCTTCCCCACTTGACACTTTTTCAGTAGCCTTATTTTCTTCAGTTTGTTTTGTTCCCTGCAAGTGCACTGAAACTCCCTGCTCCTGTTTCTTCTGCACAAATTGGGTTTCTATTATACATTGTCTGGAGAGTGGTGGAGGAAGAGTGGAAGAATCACAGCCCTTTTAGCATCTCAGATTGTCCACTTTCCATCTCTCCAAGTGCACATTCAGAGGCTGGCAACAAAACAACCAGCAGTGGCTGTTTCACAGTGTGGCCGAGGATCATTTTAAGGCTGTTGCATGAAATGAATCTCCTGCTTCAGGGGTGCAGCGTCCTGTGGAGCTGAGGGAGAAGCAGCAATGAATGAGTGAGTGCTGCTGGGGAGATGGAGTGCTCAGTCCCCTGCTCTCTGCTCCCCCTTCTCTGCTTGACAGCAGTGATGAGGGTCTGGGTGCAGAGTGAGGAGGCTCACAAACAAACCGTGGCAGTAAGGTCCTGGAGGTGTCTGTCTGTCCACAGTGGCTCTGGGGTGGTGCTCTCCCTGTGAGACCCGTGAACAAAGGTAAAAGGCCTTATGTAATGCTCCGGGTGATCCTGTTTGGCAGGTGGGTTGGACTCTTATCTCTAGAGGTCCCTTCCAGCCCCTATCATTCTATGATTCTGTGATTATGCATCCACATGTGGGCACTGGAAAACTCAACATCAGCTTCAAACCCCAGTATGGCCAGAACCAAAACTTCCACTCTGCTCTATGCAAAGCCTATGCAGGACTCTACCGAGTCCTCACTTTTTTCCCTCAGCCTGGCTCCTGTCCAGCACAGGGACTGTCCCCTCATAGGTGCATGCAGTGCAGGGAGTCGGGGGGACAGGAGTGTCCTGCGTGGATCTGGACACCTGAAGGGCAGGAGCATCTGTCAGCACAGTGTGGGGCTGGCTTGGGGTGTGGTGCCCAGGAGACTGCATCGCTGTAGTCTGGCTAAGGGGTGATGAAGTCATGAATAACTTAAGCCGGTTGTTATCTGCCAGGAAGAGGTAGGATCTCTTTGCCAGTCCGGGATGACAGAAATCATCATTCATAGCCATGCCCATGTGAGAGGAATCCAGAAATACAGCAAAAACCAGTTCACCATTTGCAGATGTGAACTTCTGACCACAAGGGTTTCTCAGGGAAGCTGCAAATTCTCCAAAATGTCTTTTTTCCCTGTGTTGTGCAAACCCAGCCCTCCTGCTGCACTGCTTGGCTCCAAGGAGCTGTCATCCAGCCAGGAGTGGATGTCTCTAGATAGCAGGGAGCTGTGCTGCCCTAGCATCCCGCTAACACCAAGGCTGTGCTGCTAGAGCAGCTTCCGCTGTGCCCATGGGTGGGCACGAGCTGAGCCTGAGGGCTGCAAGGGAGGTCTGTCAGGATGACAGACATGTCATCCTGAGCATGAGTGTCACCAGAGAGAGCTGTCCCTGTGCAGCATGCTGCCCTGGTCCAGTGCCACCACTGCCAGGTGAGGTACCACCATCCCACCCGGTCTGGAAGGCCACACAAGGATGCACCCGAGCACCTGCTGCCTCCCGACAGCAGGAGAGGATCTGCCACAGGCACTCGGGCTGCTTCAGCTCACGCTTTGGCCCAGATCCAGCTGCCAAGAGGGCTGGGATATTGGCTCCAGTCAGATGAGCTTGTAGCTGGCCTTTGAATAACAGTTGAAATACTGGTTTTCAGGCATCTGCACAATTCATTACTCTCCAAAGAAACAATATGCATCACACCTTGGGGCAATCCGTGCACCAGTAAATCCCAGTCCTCTCCTCCAGAAAGCTGTAAAAACCAGTAAGATACCAGTATCCAGTACTCAGCTTGGGTTGGCCTGAGATCACAGCAAGCACCAGGCAGGCATTGCAGTGGCACGGGGAGCTGGGCAGGGACACAGGACCAGTCTGCACAGGGCAGGGGGCTGCAGGAGGGACTGGAGGGAGCGGCAGGGCTGCCAATCACCACGGACTTCAGGCTGGGAGGAGCGGGGCACAATTTGCAGTGAAGACAGTGCAATGGAGACTGGTGTTTGCCGCTGCGGACAGACAGGCTGTGCTGTGCTGGAGCACGATGCCTACCTGCAGTCCCAAACTGGATGCACAGGCACGGGGCCTGCTTGGAGCTAGCAGGGCTCCTGGCACAGACTCGGTCACTTTGATGGCACCGTTTGCACCTCTGTGATTCACAAAGCCCTGGGAAAGCAGCTCTCTTTGCAGTGCTGGCACAACTAGAAGAGCTTCCCTTGAAGGCACCAGCAGTCAGCACATGGAACAGTCTCATTCTGAGACTGAAAATAGGAAGGGAAAAGGTGGAAGCTGGTACAGACATCACAGGATCCATAAATCTGAGATACCATGTGTGGTTGTATAGCAAAGAGGAAAAGAAAAAAAAATGTGTAAACTTGCCTTTGATTTCAACAGAATTTCTCCTTGGGGTGCCTTGGCCGGGAGCATCTCCCAGCTGAGCTTCCCCTGCGCTGTCATCTTGTGCCAGGGCCAGGCTGTCCCAGCTGCTGATGGCTCAGTCTGCTCCCAACCAGGGACCTGCTCTGCTCCCCACCAAGGGCTCGCTCTGTTCCCCACCAGGGACCTGCTCTGCTTCCCACCAAGGGCTTGCTCTGCTCCCCGCCAGGGACCTGCTCTGCTCCCCACCAAGGGCTCATTCTGCTCCCCACCAGGGACCTGCTCTGCTTCCCACCAAGGGCTCGCTCTGCTCCCCACCAGGGACCTGCTCTGCTCCCCACCAAGGGCTCGCTCTGCTCCCCACCAAGGGCTCACTCTGTTTCCCACCAGGGACCTGCTCTGCTCCCCACCAAGGGCTTGCTCTGTTCCCCACTAGGGACCTGCTGTGCTCCCCACCAGGGTCCTGCACCAGGGATCCACTCTGCTCCCCACCAGGGACTTGCTCTGCTCCCCACCATCTTGTCAGCCTCCCCCTGTGAGGCAGCAGCCTCTTGTAATCTGGTGCTGCTGCTTCATCTGACACGGCAAGTGGATTTAATGAATGAATTAATTTTGTTCTCAACTGGGTGCGACGCGCATTCAAAAGCTAGAAAATAAACGTTTCCCTTTCCTAATTTATCGTGTCCCTTTTGATTTGTCATACACACACCACATGTGTATGGTCTCTCCATGTCTCCCGACCAACCGGGTCCTGGGTTTTCCATCACTGAAGACAAAAACAACCTCCCCAGCAGAAGCTGGTATCGCTGCACCGTGTGTTTCCCTCCATCCACATTTGCTGTCTCTGGCACCGTACGGTACCACATGTTGCTCAGGAGCTCAGAACTGCTATTGAATCTCTCTTGCAGGTTATCACAGCCAAAGATAACCGCCTCCCTCCTCTGGCAGTAGAATCTTTTTTAAATTTCCATCTGAAATGCATTTATGCCCATTTTCTCCCATGCCAATTTTATATTTAAGCGTCTGTGTCCTTCTCCCCCCCATGGTGTGATTCAGTGCAGCATACACAGACGGAGTGCTCCTGTTCCTACTCAACTTCTGTTTTCCTAAGCTTAATATGCCAAAAGTCTCCATTGCAGAACATGCTTCTCGCTCCTCTGGCCAGCCTTTTTTTTTTTTTTTTCTTTTTTCCCCATTCTATTTTTTGGGCAGATGCCACAAAATTCATGATCATGTTGTGAAAACCTTTAACAAACTACTCTGAAGTGACTGCACCACACCCAAGCCTGTTCTCGTTCACAGGAGTGTATTTGAGACTGCAACTGTACCACAAATTGGGATATAGCTGTTGAGGGTGCTGTTTTCTTCTGGTATTGTCCTGAGGCTTGGGGATCACTTGGGCCAAATCTGAGCTCTCATATGCTCACATCCTCACTTCTCCATCTCCTAGTTTGCTCCCTTCACATTATGGAACCTTCATTCCCTTTCCCAGTGACTTGATGACTTCACTGCCTGTCGGGGTTTAGGGTCAGGGCAACCTCTTAGACCTATAACAGATGCTCTCTGTTAATCCTCCTCACTCCCCAGGGGGAAAGAGAAAGGGAATAAGGGAGAGAGACTCAGCCAGTAGAAAAGGAAACTGGAAATCACTGTCACCACTGATGCTGTGGAGCAGGCACCGGGGAGTCCCAGCCTGGGCCCCGCAGCAGATGGGAGCTGTGTTCAGGGGCTGGATTCTGGTGCTGGATTCAGGAGCACACTGATTGGGATCGAGGGCAGACAGAGTCCTCCTGGGATGCTCCAAGCAAGGAACCGAGAGAGGACCTGAGCCAAGCCGAGCAAAGCTGGCAAAGTGGTCCAAAAGGGGAGAAGAGCCACAGACCCTCCCAATCCCTCAGCTTTATCCCCAGTGTGATGTCTGTGGGCTGGAATCCCTTGCTGGTCAGTGTGGGGTCACCTGTCCTGTCCCCTCCTCCCTGCAGGTGCCACCCCTCACCTTCCTGCACCCCCCAGTGTTGTTGGTGCACAAGATCAGCAGTGGCCTTGGTCTGCACCCCAACCCTTGGTGGCAACTCTGCCCATGGGGTGTTCTCCCTGCTGGGAGCAGACACTGCCTGGGAAAACAGCTGCTGACTGCAGACGGTGCCATTGGTGAGAAGAACTGGGCTGAAAAGTAAAATCACTGAACAGAATTAGTTCTGTTCTCACTCAAACCAGGACAGTGCCCTGAATTCCTCAGGAGAGAGTAACTGTCTCCTGCCCTGCTCAGTGCGTGCATGTGCACGGCTGGGCTGGCAACTGTGCACGTTCCACAACCTCCCATGCTCCATGATCCCAGGTGCCCTGAGATCTTCCAATGCCCCTTCCTAAGAGGCACGAGAGTCGTGTTCTAAATCTTGCACTTCTTTGCCTCTTTCAGCCACAGTCTGGCTGCATGTGTGGATAGAGCCCTGATGCTGCAAAGCCAATTAGCACCATTAAGAGCATTGCCACTGTTTCAAAAGCTGTTTGCTATTACAGGTATTTTCCGTTATTATATCTTTAGAAAGTAGAGCAGCAGTTAAGCAGTTAAGTGTAGGAAATCATCTCCTTGCACAGCCGACAGAGCTTCCTAGGACTGAGCACAGTTTCAGCCCGATAATTAACATTTGCAAGCCCTCCCATAATGAGAGACCACGGGCACTCTGCTGGAACAATCTCTCACTAAACTGTCCCAAACACAAAACTGCTCTTGGAAAGCAGGAAGCTCTTTAGGAAGGAGTAATTGTTAAGATTTGCAAAATCCTTTTTTTTTCTGTCTTCTCTGCAAATCCATTTTAGAATTTGTAAATTTGTTCTAGGATTAGATTAATAGGTTTCATGATTTATAAACCTTTTCTTCTCTCTCACCCTCCCCTTGACTTTAAGAAGCAATTGCAGACTTTAGCTCAGTCCAGGGTTTAGAAATAATTTCTGAATCACAGCTGTTGAGATATCATGGCTGGGTTTGGTACATGAAAGGAGGAGATTTCCCACCCAGAACACCAAGCTGTGCCAGTGCCAAACCCTCCTTACAATGGAGAGCTCTATTACCCCAGGCTGGTCCCTGCTAGGACCAGCTTGGTCCATCTGGACCAAAAGTATGTGCCACCTCCAGCAAACGAAACTTGGCAGAAGAAGACAAGGCCTTGCTTCAAACCACCTGAGAACAGAGCACCACCACCACCACCACTGGGCCCAAACAGCTGTCTCCTAAAGTTGGCCATCTGGGAAAAACAGTGGAATAGCGTGAACTTGGGGTGTTCTCCACAATATCTCACAAACTCCAACAGTTTGCAGCTCAGGGCCTTCCAGAGCCAGTGATGGTGAGTTTGTCTTGATCAGCTTTTGAGGGGCTTGTGCTCTGTGCCCACGGCCCTGCTGTGTCCTGAGAAAGGCCCTCTCCTCTCGGCCACAGAGGGCCCCAGAATGACAGCCCTCCTTATGCCCATGGCTATGCTTAGTGCTGCCAGCCCAGCTGCCCCAGCACCCTCACTGCCTGAGCATCCGTCACTGCCCCAGCACTCTCACTGCCCCAGCACCCTCACTGCCCTAGCACCCTCACTGCCTGAGCATCCCTCGCTGCCTGAGCATCCCTCGCTGCCCCAGCACCCTCACTGCCCCAGCACTCTCACTGCCTGAGCATCCCTCACTGCCCCAGCACTCTCACTGCCCCAGCACTCTCACTGCCTGAGCATCCCTCACTGCCCCAGCACCCTCACTGCCTAAAAACCCTCACCATTCTCAAACAAGCCTGTGGGCTCAAACAAGACATCAAGACACAAGAGCCACAGCAAATTGTAACTCACTCTGGGACCTATACCAAGCAGCCCTGCAGAAGCAACTCATTTATCAGACTCCAATAAAAGTTCCCACCGAGTAGCCCCAAAGACACTGTCTCAGCTCCACTTTGCTCAGTGTCCGCATCATTCCCAGCTTGGGCTGATGTATTCTTAATTAGCATCTTAATGTGAGGAGCATATGCAATGAAGCATGAAAAGAAAATCCCCATCATTTAAATTCATTAACAGTCATCGAAAGTCTTCAATGCAGAGGTGGAATTATCTCTGAACTCCTTCTGAGAGACCAGCTGTGCTCACTAAACTGTGGTGGATGTCGCTGCACTGGCTAATTTATTTATCTGCCTCCAGGAGGTTTGCCCCCCTAGACTATTACAGGTTGCAGCGACCAGATCTCTGGGTGCCAGGGTGCACAAGGAAGCGTGACCACAGCCCTCAGCCCAAATCCAGATACAGAAGCACCATTCTCAGGTTGGTGATGTTTAAAAAAAAAACACCTGCCAGTGCATCCCCACTGAGGGTGTTTACTGGTCAGTTATGTTTACCACATGGATTACTCTGTCTCCAGTATTTGTTCTTCTTCTTATCCCTGCAACAGGGAGTCCCTCCAGCAGCTACTGTGCTTAATCTCTGCCCCCCGCAGCCACCGGGGCTGTAAGGTGGTAGATGCAGACAGAGGAGATCGCACAGCCTGGCCCGAGTCCCAGCAGCACTCTGACTTCGGGCTGGCAAGAAGGTGTTCAAGTGAGGGGGGGATGTGGCTGCCCAGATGTGCCTGTGCCCAGATGTCTGGGGTTGCAGAGCTGGGTTCATGATGCGTTTGACTACACAGAGCAAGGTCTGGAGTGTGCCCCAGAGACAGCGTAGGGCTGCCCTGCTGTGTGTAAAAAGCTGTGGGAATCCACTCCCAAGGTGGATCTCAACAAGTCACAAGGTGAGACTGGGTTTGTCTAGCTGTGCAATATCTGGCATGTCAAGAAGGCAGGATTTTTCTGTCTACTGGAAAAATCACTCATTTTTCAACACCCCTGTGCTTCTGTCCGTAACCCATGTGCCATCACCCAACAAGGGCCAGTGGCTGCAGACCCTCGATGCACCAGGCTCGCAGACACCCCACATGGAGAGCCCCGAGCCCCCACGCAGAGAACTGACTCCTGAAACTGAGCACACAGGTCTCGTAACTCATCAGAGGAGATACTGGGCTGGGCTCAGTCTTCCCTCATAGGGTCCTCCTGACATAGGTGAGGAGCTGGTCAGATGTAAGATGGGAATAGAAGAGAGGAAAAGCTTGTGCCAGCAAAACTTGTACTACTGAGCATCCCCTGCTTTCCTCTGTGGTTTGTCTATCCCGAGACTGTTTTGCTGGAGGCAAATTATCAGAACCAAAGGGACAAAGAAATCAGAATAAGCTGCTCCAGAGCAATTATAGTGAAGGTCTCATTTACAGAGAAAAACTGATTTAATGCAAAATGAGCTTATAACCTGGTGTGAACTAGTCTGGTTTAGGGTATTTGAAGCTTCCTGAAGTTCTTTTGTCCGATTTGAATTATAAGCCAAGTCTAAATTTACCATTAAAAAAAGAATAAAACATCCTCACAGAAGTTTTAACAAGTGCAAATAAATTGGATCCAGATCCTATCCGCATTCAGTCCATGCCACTGGATACAGATCCTATCCGCATTCAGTCCACGCCACTGGATCCAGATCCTGTCTGCATTCAGTCCATGCCACTGGATCCAGATCCTGTCCATATTCAGTCCATGCCACTGGATCCAGATCCTATCCGCATTCAGTCCATGCCACTGGATCCAGATCCTATCCGCATTCAGTCCATGCCACTTTCCGAGTTTCTGAGATGGAACTCTCTGTGGAAGGAGAAACCAACCAATGCCAAATTGCCCACAGTATATATTCTTGGAGGTCAGTCTCCACATGCAGGTTAGAATCTGTATTGGATTTGCTTGGCAAGGTTTTGGTATCAGGGGGGCTATGGGGTCTGTTCCTGAAGGACTACACCCCGCAGAGGGGACCCAGGCTGGAGAAGTTTGTGAAGAACTGCAGCCCATGAGAAGGACTCACACTGTAGGAGCTCATGGAGGACTGTCTCCCATAGGAGGGACCCCACACTGGAGCAGGGGGAGAGTGTGAGGAGTCCTCCCCCTAAGGAGGAAGCAGCAACAGAAACAGAACTGACCACAAACCCCATTCCCTGCCCCACTGTGCTGCTGAGGAGGAGGCTGAGAAAATCAGGAGTGAGCTGAGCCCGGGGAGAAGGCAAGGGTGGGGGGAAGGTGTTTTAAGATTTCTTTTTTTTTTAATTATTATTATCCTACTCTGATTTGATTGGTAGTAAATGAAGCTATTTTTCTCCAAGCCAAATGAGTGTGTTTTGCCCATGACAGTAACTGGTGAGTGATCTCTCCCTGCCCTTATGCTGACCCACGAGCCTCTCATGGTATTTTCTCTCCCTTGTCCAGCTGAGGAGGGGAGAGACAGAGCGGCTTTGGTGGGCACCTGGCATCCAGCCACAGCCAACCCACCACACAACTGTATAATCTTTCCAGTGGCAGAGCTGCAGGAGGAATGACAGGATTGTGTGAAGAATGCGGTGATATGAGATTATTTCAGCCATCTTTAATAAATGATAGAAAAGGTGCTTTTTTTTTTTTTTTTTTGGGGGGGGGGAGGGGGTATTCAAAAAGGTCTTTTGTTTGTGGTGCAGGGAAAAAAAA
>JANHGN010012936.1:80443-96326 GCA_024605025.1 Megaceryle maxima | reverse complement strand
GTTTAGAAAACTCATCTTTGTGAGGCATTTCAGTGGAGGTATACTCACAGAACTTGTGAAGATGCAAATCCTTGTGTGGACAGCTACACTCAGAAGTCTTTTTCTGCTTAAGGCACATCACCAGAATATGAGGAAAAACACTAATTTTTCAAAGCTTTAGTAATATATTGTGGCCATGACATTGATAATTATGGCTTACATAAATCCTGAGACAAGGTTGAAGCTATCCTTAAGGCACCTTGACCACAAAGCATGTAGCAATGATATTGCTTTCTGAAGATGAGCAGTTTTTATTATAGGTTTTTACCTAACATAGCAACAACAGTTCATCCTGAGTAAACTGCTGCACATGAAAATGAAATGGTGTCCATCCACATGTGCTTGTGACAGTGCAAGGGCTCAAATGTTGTCTTCAGCATTTCACGAGATTTCAGTGCACCTCTGCCTGCATTGTCACATCTCTCAGTGAGACTAAATAATTTTTTATATGGCTGAAAGCCTCTTGCCTTTGGTTTTAATTTTTTGTGTGTGTGATATAGAACCATCATCAAATTGATTGAAAAGACCTGAGATTCTACTAAGGGATTAAAAAAAAGCTTATAACTCTGCTGACAGAGGAAAATGCTCCACAACCAAGCTAAATCACCATCTCTTCCTTATTCTGGGAATATAGGCACTTGCTGCAGGTCTAGCATGACTAGAGGTGGGCAATATTCTGTGCTCATGTTTACAAGACTGAGACAAGAATGTACTAACCAGTGATGGCTGCTTTCTGTGCCAGCAGGGATGGAGAAAAGGAAAGACACAGATCTGGAGACAGTTCAAGTATCCAGAGCCGCACAGCTTGAAAATTGGTAGTAACAGAAACTAGCATACCCAGAGAAGCTCAGGTTATATATCTTACCAAAAATATGCACAATATGAGACTTGGAGCTGATGTAGATAATACCAGTGCACTTACAAGAGATGTAATTTTCAAATGTACTTTATGTGTGTTCTGAAAAACTTTGAGCACTGTGCAGGAATTCAGCTAATCAGTGCAGAAGATGAGAATTAAGGTAGCTCAAATCAAATCTTTTACAGTGACTTACCCTTTAAAGGATCCCAGTTTGCTGTCTGCTTTGTCAAGCAACTTGCATGATTTTCTTCAACTGCTTCAAATGGATTAACTGCCAGGTATATCCTAAAAATATGTGCTATGGGATCTGCTGTAGGAATTCAGGTAATATTACAAAACACAATAGTGTATTCTTGGGTCACAAATTAAACTTCTGCCTGGGCTTGCTTAATTATGCTCCACAGAGGGACACCACGGTTTTTGTTTTGTGCTGTTTTGTCTTAGAAAAGTGACTTACTAGGCACAAATCATTGCAGGTGGTGGTAAAGTTCTTGAAAAGGAGAAAGATCTTGGAGATAATTTAAGTAACTGCATCAGACTTATCCTCTGGTCATTTAGAAATGGCATTGAACATGTGAGTGTTTGCAGTATCAGTAGCTAAGCATAATTTCAAAAGGAGCTTCTGTATCAGTGCTGTGCCTTCAAAGCACAGAGCATACGAGAATCACCAGTGCTGGTGTGTGATATTGCAAGAGAACTGCTGCTACAAATGACCAGATTCTACAGACTAGAGAATTTTTATTGAAAAAGCCCTTCTGCTAAGTGCAGGCACTGCTCTAGATACCTGAGAGACATTTAGACAGAATTTATCCTTCACCTCTTGGAATTTATTTGTGGATGAAAATTTAATTATAGTAATGCATTTGTAACTTTTTGTTCTTTTCCAGTTAGGGTATGAGGAAATTTTAGAGTAGGTAACAGCTGGATACCACCGCTTTGCCTGGATCACAGCCTCTCTGGGACACTGCTCTGTGCTTCTGAAACCAGCCAGGATATTACTGTGTTTGTATCTGCACGTAGATACACAACAGTACTGGTATGAATCACAGCAGCTGGACCAAATTTTGGTGATTTTAAGTACTGTGATATTTCTTTCTGGTCTGATTGCCTTAATATCTTAATATTACTGCTTAATATCACTAAATCTGCCTTTTGAGTTTAGTTTCTCTTGGTTCCTCCTTACTGATCAAGATAAAGTTCCTTCTGCTTGTCCTTGTTGTCTTACCTGGACACTGTGCTCTAAGAAAGGTAGAAGTGTAGCAGTTGTAGCTATCAGGATGTCTTCAATCCCTTTTTGGGCAATCTTATACAACTAATAGATTTTCAGGAGATGTGGAAGAGAAGCCACTTCAACATTACCTTCAAAGTTTAGTATTTAGGAAACCCCATCTGTGGTTCTTACCATCTTTCTTGATGTTTTATTCAGTTTTTCAGCAATTTAGTCTGTGTTTCTTAATAGACTTTCTTTTCCCCTGTTTTCTGTTCCTGAATAGCCTGTATGTTTAATGCTATTTTTTCCAATCATGAGAGTTATTCTGTCATATCTATTATGTCAACTAACCTATAATTTTGATTACATATTGATGCTTTCAGTTCCATGTTTTCATTTCCCATACTACTTGCCTGAACATGCAGACATCAGCAACTTGACCCTTCATTTCCCTTTCTGTCCCTTGTATAACCCTGTTATCACTACCCACATTCCCTTCCCGAGGCTTAGGCTTTTTTCCAGGTCACCATGTTCTCCCTGGTTGCCCTGACATTGCTTCAGCAGTCAGTCATACACACACAATCCCAACCCAGGCAATCTCTTCTCTGAGCTACTCGGTAAACTTGTCGGGGGGGGGGGTTGGGTTGTTTGCTTGTTTGTTTGTTGTCCGATGGTTCTTTCCACCCATACGCTTTAGAAGGGAGTGAAGAGTCTGAGAAAGACAGAAAATAGAATTGAGGAATGAGCCAGAAAGCTGAAGAAAAATTATTGGAGTGGATGAGAAACTATAGTTCAGCATTAAGCAGCATTTGTGATTTGTTAGGTAAACTGCTGTATTTAGCAGTTTAGAGTATTTAGAGTTATTGGATCGCTGCAGTGTACCTAAGTATGTCTGCTAGTGGGTCTAGGAGGTTTTATAGTCTGTCTTGCACCAAAATTATTGCGAGTGACAGAGAACCCCTTCAAACGGGGCATTTGCTAGTGGACTAGTGCTAATGACATGGGTGGTCTGGGGATTACTAAAATGAGTTCGAGTCATTTTAATTTTCCCTTTTATGTCTACCTGTGTGGCCCTTACAGGAAGGAGAATAATGAGGGAAGCACTCATTAAATGTGGAAAAGGGATCTAGTTACCCATTTTCAGGTGTGTCCGTGTGCATAGATCCTATGTGGAAAAATCAATGTGTAAAGGAAGGGAAACATGTTAGATGTGAAATTCTGAAATCCTGGAAGGCTTGCACCTGCATTGCAGTGTGGCATGTGACAGGTAAAGAGGGGAAAATTGGCTGAATTATGCTAACAAAACACTTGAAGCCTAAAATAGTAGGGAGGATTTTCATACATCAACAATCCTTGTACTGTGGGAGTTTGCTCACTGACAGGGGAATGGGGCCTTCCACGTGTCTGATAAGTGTATGACCTCTGTTACTCTAGTAGAGAAACTTGTGATAGTGTTGCTCACATTCCTCTACATGCAGCTTGGTATAGGAGTGCCAGTCTCTAACTTGCTCTGTTGCAATGTGAAATGGGGAGAAGTGAAGTGACTTGTCCAAGATCAGGTATGCAGGTGTTTGTAGATATGGGGAGTTCCTCACATCAGCCAAGGCACTGCTCTGCCCCTATTCCCCTCCCTTCTGCTCCCTGTCTGCCCAGCACGTAAATATCTGTCTGGCTTGCTCCACTCTTGTGGATCACTCATGATTGCCTGTGATTCATTTACGGTGGAGCCTTTAGATGCTGCTAAAATGAGGATATAAGATACTTGGGCACCTACACTTTGCATGTGCTTCTATCAATGCTTCCCCTAACTTTTTTTAAAGGGACAAGTTGTAAGCACCACATTTAGCTTTAAAAGGAAATTAGCTCACACCTTTGCAAGTCATGGCTAGCAGTAAGTGTAGCATTTGCCATATGATACATATTCTAGTCCATATACATTTTTTTCACATTTTTCATAGTTCTCACTGCAGCAGTATTAATGTACCTACATTTTGAGTCCACCTGCACCATCTGTCCCTTATAAAGCTCCTATTTAACTCAATGGTGCAGGATCAGGCACCCTCTGAAGAAGAACACTGCCTACAGTTCCTATTCTATGGCTATCTCTGCATGGAAATGCACCACCAGGTAACACAATAAGCAAACACCGGGTAGGCAAATTGCCCAGTGCACAAAAGAGATCCTGGATGACATTAAACAAATGGCCCAAAGTAGCTTTAGAAATGGTTTCATGCATCTTGGGCTGTTAGCTGTTTTATGTTTCCTGTCTGGAATGAAGGGAGAGACAGGGCAAAAGAGTTGGGTCCTTGTTTATGCTCATGTGTTTATTGTATCAGAGACATTTAAGTAGGAGGATATGACAGGTTTTCAAGGGGACAAGGTATGACTCAAATCCAGGTGCAGCTTATTTTCCATGAAATGCATCACTTGCCTCTTAGACATAGATTTACCGACGGCCAAAACAAATCTTGGCAAAGTTGGCATTCTTCTTACCGTAATAGTAAGAATGGAATGGCATTTTAGCTTGTTATTGTTATTTTACAAATAGAGCTGGTGTTGCTGATTTCTGCTCCATAGCCTGCTGTTTAAGGGGAATTATTTCAATTATACATATAGATAAGTGGGCTGATAAACCAAATTCATCCCAGGTGTAACTGCAAACATTTTTTGGTTCCAAAACTATGGATTTTTATCCTAAATCTTACCCGTTAGAACTGGACAGATGTTCTTGTGTTATTCCTAAAATAATAGAGAGCAAAGCTTGGGGTTTTTTTTCTTCTTCCCCCCCACCCTGGTTCTTCTGGTGCCTTCTATTTGCATTTGCTAGGGAGTAAATGGCATAGTAAGCACATACTGGAACTTCACATTCTTTGAAAAATAGGCATTGTGTTGTGGACATGCCAGGAATCTAGGTTGCAAAGGGGATTTCAGCCTGGAAATGCTCCTGTACTGTGTAGGGTAAAAGAAAGCTTATTGGAAGAACTTGGAGGAATTAATTTGGATTGCAAATATGTTTTAGAAATCACTGTCCTTTGAGAAATTAAATTAGCGTTGTCTGTTTTGTGAAACACCCAAGCTACTGCAATGTTTTAAAACTTAAGCTAATGAAGAACTGTCTGTAGAACTTAATGATTTTGGGGTTCTGGTTTTGTTTTGCCTTTTTTTTTTTTTAAGGGGGGGGGGGGAAGGAGAAGGAGGGGATGACACCAACCAAACACTTCCTTAGATACTGTAAGTTAAATCCAAGGGAATGGTATTTCCAGGTCGCCTGCCAGCCTTGGGTGCTGCATGCAGCACAACAGATAAGATCTGCTACACAGTTTAAAGATATTTGAACACTCCCAACATTTTTGCATGCTTCCAAAGAGAGAAATACCACAGAACTGAGGTTATGAGTGTCTCTGTTGGGTTTGGTGGAAGGGAACAGATTCATCCAGTCACCCCATGGCACTGAATCATTATTTCCAGAAACGTTACCTCCTGAGTCAGTCAGTAATTTGGGGGTATCCACAAGTCCATGCCTGGAGGTGGGTATATAAGTACCCACTCACATCCAGTCTAAATACCACTGACAGGGTAACTTTTGCATGAACTGCTGTGCAGTAATCCTTTAGGAGCTCAAGAGTTAATGTGCCTCCATGAGCCTTTGCTTGTGCTAAAAACTGTCCCCTGATTAGTCTGTGGATGGAGACAGCTTGACTACTGTTTTATAATCTGAATCATGATAGTGGTTTTACAATTATTTCAAGTTCCATCTTTGATGTAATTCAACAAAACAGCATGCAGTACAGCCCCACATCATCTTCCTGGCTTCTGTATCTCTTGGTTTGGTTCTGACTATGATCACTGGTCTTTCCCATAAAAGAGTTTCTAAAGCGTTGGGTTTTTTACCACCAAAGAACAAAAGTGGAAAGGACATGTCTTTCAGTGCAGCATTTTGAATGAAGGTACATCACTCCTGCTGCTGACTGCTAAATCAGTCTTATTACTGTATGTGCTCTAAAACATATAGCTAAGGGAAACGGATTGGTTTAGTTTTAAAGGTTATTTGTTACTGCAGACTCCAGCAGATATAGTGGCTGCTCTTGCTTAATACAATGTTTATAAAATTGAGAAAGGTTCCTGGATGCCAGGGCTTTATAAACTCTGTAGACAAAACAGACAGTATGTTGGACAATACTATCAACCCTGTTTTATAAATACACAGAAGTCTTACAAGTCAAATTAACTGGCCAGTAGATGACCTGGAGAAATTGTAGCACAAGCAGGAACTGTGTCACTTTAGAAATGAGAGGAAATCCACTCTTTTACTTAAGTTTTCATAACTTTCATACTTTATGTTTTAAGTCAATATTTTGGTACTTACC
This sequence comes from Megaceryle maxima, assembly GCA_024605025.1. Taxonomy (NCBI): domain Eukaryota; kingdom Metazoa; phylum Chordata; class Aves; order Coraciiformes; family Cerylidae; genus Megaceryle; species Megaceryle maxima. Next base: position 89,851 of record JANHGN010012936.1, on the reverse strand, counting down.
GGAGAAACTGTTTTATGAGTAAACTTCTAATAGGGAAACAGCAAATAGGATGCCAACAAGAGTACTGGGGCAAATGTATCCAGTTGTGCTGGATATGCAAACATAAAAACCAGTCAACAAAGCAAAAACATTTTTCTTTTCCTTTTTGTGGGGTTTTTTGTGTGGTGTTTTTGTTGGGTTTTATTCTTAAGCATTCCATATACCTTGATCATAACACCTTTGTTTCATTTTTCTCACTCAGTGGTTTGTTGCATTGTGCTGCACTTATCGGTGTAGCGTTTGAGCACTTCCTGTATTATCGATGTTATCCTATGGGATCTCTTCAGGAGAGTGATGTATGGCTTTGGATTCTTCTGTGCTGGGTGACTAACGGGCTTTTTAAAATTTTTCTCCAATCTCTAATTTACCCCGATGTGTTCTTGTGCTCGTTAATCCTCTTTAGAACAGCGAAGAGTGACAGGAAAAGTATTTGTATGCTTGCTTCATTCTCTTGGCTCATTCTTTGCATGCTCTGTGAGAACAGAAGTTCATATTGTACCATTATGTTTGGTCTGGGAGAAGTGTGTGTTCCTGTAGGGTTCTTGAGCTACTCCCAGATAGGACCTTCCTACCCAGAGGCAGCTCTGGTGGTGATGTTTGAGGCTTTTCAGAAGAGCTGCCTCCAGGCCCAGATACTCAACAAACCCAGCTTGAGCTCCTCATTCTAAATGAAATGCTAACCAAATGGGTTTGGGTGTCGCTAGGAAATGACCTGGCAATTCAGTTGTGGCAATTTTTCTTCTTTGTGACTAATGTCTATTTTCCCCGAATCCCCGAATAATGACTTCTCAAATCTCTTTCCTCTTGTTGCTTCCTTCTGCTAAGTTAATTAATTTGTCTTAAATCTTCTTTATTGTGACCACTTTTTCTCCTTTGTGTATTGGTGGTATACTTGCCCCCTTCTCTAAAGACTGAGGTATTGAGGCTCCTCTTATTTGATAAATGTAGCTGTATAAACTTAAAAGCAATCTCTTCCTTCCCCAACGCATTCTTTGGAGTCTATGACTGTCTTGGAGACATCTGTTGTCCTCTTCTGTACCTTTAATCCAGTTGCTTCTTGCTTTTGGAGCTGGTTTTGTAAGACGGCTTATTTTTTTTACGTGAACTCAGTGTTTGTGTTGCAAAATATACCTTCATGAGACATACTGTGCAGATGGCAAACAATAGCTGTCTCCAGCTGGGTAGGAAATCCATTTGTCACTGTTTCATCACTGGTCCCCATTGTGTTGCCTTCAGACAAAACCATTCATCAAGGCAAGTTCCAAAGCGCTGGTGTTTGCCAGGCATACTGCACAAATCCTATCTTTTTAAATGCAATTTCTCCTCGTGGGATTGCCAGCATTGCTCTTTATTTCTGTTACCACGAAAAGTCTAGAAAGATTACCTGAAGCCAGCAGCCTGTTTCCAGGTGATATTTAGTTTTGATCCCTGAGTGGATTGTTTGCAACAGGGGCAGAATCTGGGACCTCTTCCTGACAGACTGTTCCACCTAGGTGAGAATAGGTGGCTTTTATTTACTCACGTGAAGTAGATGGTGAACTGTCATCCTCTACATGTTGCCCACCACACCTGCCAAATATGTCGTACTGAGAGGAGCCCATCTTTGTGGATCTCACAGCCTTTGTGGAAATACTTGAAGAAAGCTGTGAAAAGGGTACTTACTTAATAAACATAGTTTCCCTGAAACTTCTAATAGGGCAACAAAAAATAGGATGCCAAGAAGAGCATTGGGGCTAATGTATCCAGTTGTGCTGGATATGCAAACATGGAAACCAGTCAACAAAAAGGGGAAAAGATGTCTTTGTGTTTATCAGGGTAATAGTGAAGTTGGGACTGTACCAGAGTTCTTATTTTCAATGTTCTGTCCAGTCCTTAAAGCTTTCTTCTGAGGCTGGGTTCTTACCTGCTGATATACTGATAGCTTCAGAAGGATGCGTGTTCTGAAGGCCAGGAGGAACTTCTGGGGTCATATAGGCAACCTGCAAAGCACAGAGCATAGGACTGGACCCTGCAGACAAGGAGAGCTGCACTCAGGATTGTGTGGCTTTGTCGCTAGACCAGTAACTAATGCCAAATGCCTCACAAGCTCAGAAGGGCAGATGAGTACTGTAGTGTCTGTCCCAATACCCCCAGGGAGCTGGCCTTTAGCTAGGGCCCATTAGACACAATTGGTCTTGCAAGCTTTGGTTTTATTTGAGAAGTTTTCAGCCAGATCTCCCCAGTTTCTGGTGTAACAAGGAGAAGTTGCTTGCTGTGGGGAGGCTCAGAAATGCTAAACTGGTTGAAAAATTGTTCTTTAGCTGGCAACAGTAGCCATAGAAGCAAGGTCAGATATTGGGGGAAAAAAAAATGTGAAGGCATTCACTTCTGAGTGACCTGAAATCATGAGAACACAGCTAGAAGAGAGAAGCTGTGGAGTTCCTACACAAAGCCAGAATGCGCTGGGGTGGAAGGGTTTATCTGGAGCTCAAAGCAAGGATTGGTGAAAGGCTGACGGTTATCTAGGAACACTGATGTGGGGACTCTGTCTTGGAGGCACTGAATTACAGGGTTTCTGGCCAGGGTGTTTAGTGAGGGAGTGTTCATAACAGTAAGCAAGCAAGCGGATGTTGTTAATCAGAACAATGTGGAGTAGGCAAGTACCCTTCATGCAGCAGGGGATTTCTTTTTCCTTTCTTTTTCCTCTCTCCTCTTCCTCCCCAGCATGTGTATAATGTACTATATGAGGGCTTGGTGGTTTGAAATCAGTGAAGATAGGCTGCATTACAAGAGCTGAGGATATAGCACATGTAGACTTAATTGTGAAACCTGCAAATAAAGTGTTCTGTATACCCCAGAAATCACGGAAGGGGTTAGTGTTTCACCAGGAAGTTGACAGCACCGCAGTGGACCACAATTAAGGCTTTAAAATATGTAACAGCATTTTTATGACATCAAAGTGCACTGTTGCTGCACAAGGCAGCATTTATGAAAAGATTCCTCCTCTTCACCCTACAATCATGATGTACATATTGGCAATAAGGAAGTCAGCAATAGCTATTTACTGCTCTCCTGCAGCTGTGGACTTATAACTGAGGTCCCTAATTAAGTAGAAGCAGGGCTAACCACAAAGCACACCACAGTGCCTTAAAATGGCTTTCATACTGCGGAAATCTGGTGTTTGGTTACTCCAGAGAGTGGGGTTTTTTTCCCCCTTGAAAACTATATTTGCACATTGAGAAATAATTATCTGGAGATTAAAAAAAAAAAAAAAAAATGCTGTCCTGATGCACTGTGAGATCTAAAGAGCTTTCCATGGAAAGCATTTAAAATTTGAAAAAATAAATCCTGTTCTATATGGGAGATATTGACACCAGTCCCATCTTTGTCATCAAATGTGAGTGATTGTTAGCAAAGAAACTAGTCATGCTGCACAAAAGAGATCACAGCGTGTGTGTAAATCTGCATAACCTAATTGACTATCTTGGGAACGTGATCTTCAGCTGTAAAAACCCTCTTTTGACAAAACAATAAAGTTAAAAAGGAATGTCCCATCATTATGTTCCTTAAATGTCACAGTAAGTGCATCTTGGCAGAGGCAAGCCTACATCATTAGTTCCTCTCCTGGTTGCTTTTAGGTTTTTTGTTCCACATGGCCTGACTTGACAGGACAACAAATAGGCCTTTGCATCTGTACACATTTATTAGTGGATTTTATCGTTGGACATCAAGGAAATTGAGTCTCATCTAAAGGTTTATGACTGTACACATCTGTGGATTTTACTACTCTCCTTTCAAACAAACAAACAGCAGCACCAGAAAATTATTTTTGGAAAGTACAGTTTAAGATTTAATGATCATTTGATGTTCTGAGAAGTCCTTGGCTGTTTGTTCAAATATTTGTTGAACGTTTGTTGAGCACTTTAGTTATTGTGGGGGTGGGTAGGGAGCTGGGAGAGGTGGGGGGCACGCCTGCTTCTGCCTTGCATGAAAAGGTGATCAGTGTAATCACAGCCTTCCTCTCTGCTCCCAGCAGAGCTGGCTTTTGTTGGATCATGTGTAGACATGACTTACCATCAGGACTAACTACCTTTGTACATACAGCAATTCTGTTTCTAACCGATAACGTGCAAATGGATCCTGGGGTGGTCAAACTGGGGCATAATAATGTCCTGTGCTGCTTTTGCTCTCACCTGTTAATAAGCAAGGTTTCAACATGTTTCAACTCTGCTAGTTGGCAACAGAGAGCCTAAAATCTAGCTAAGATAAAGCAAGGCCTGAGCAGTCTACATGCCTTGCTCATTAAAATTCCTGATGGAATTGGTGGGCTAAAAGATTTCTTAATAAAGTATTGCACAGGAACTTCACACCTGGCTATAGTTTGAGCTGTCACATTAAAAAAAAAAAAAAAAAAAAGTCTGAGTCCTAAAGAAAGTTTTGGAAGCAGCAGCTGGGTGTGAGATGAAATGGTGCATGTATAATGTTTTAAAGGACCTTAAACAACAATTTTGAGTGAGTTGCTGCCTATTTTTTTCTAATGCTGTGTTTATTCGGAAGCCTAAAGATGACAGCTTACATGCCAACACTGAAATATTTTGCTGATGATAATTTGAAGTTAGTACCTCCTAGTGTGTTTCATGGGAAGAGGACTGTCCAAGGTGAAAATGGAAGTCTGAAGTTAATGGAGCCTGTTTTGACGAATTATGCTTTGTTCATAAGTATTTTAGTAGCTTACATAAGAGGACTAGAAGCTATTTTTTTAACTTACATTTTTTTAGTCTGTGGAGCTGGATTGAGGAGGATTTTTGCTGAACAGGAGATTCTTACTATCTTACACAGATAGCTTCATGTTGCCTTGAGCCTACTTCATTTTAACTTGCAAGTGCTTCAGTTGCAATTAACTTTTCAGGTGGAGAGGCTGAATGGTATAAAGAGCTTAAGAAGATGGTGCTTGTTATTTATTGTTTTATAATGAGGAGATAGGACTCTTGGTTGACCTTAGAGATGGATTTTACTCTGTATGCTGGCATATTGTCTTTGAGGTAGACTTTCATACACCAGCTCCTCGAGGCAGTGCCTGTAGAAAAAGACAGGATACTGAACTACACAGCGATTCCCTGAAGAGAGAATGCTCTTCCCTTCCTGCTGTGCTTATGGTGGCTCTGTTTTGAGGACCACTTTAGGACAAAAATCATCTTCAGACTTTCTCCTGTGCAACTGCCCAAAGGTTGTGACAGAGCCTGGAACAGGGCCAGAGCTTCCATATGGACCTCCCAAGTCCCCATGCCACAGCCCGACCTCAAGACCACATTGTATTGCCATTGTTCTCTTTAAATGGTGTTGTCTGGGGCAAGAGAAAGCTGCGTGTAGGACTAAAATAATAGACTTAGAGGAACTGATGGCTAAACAATTTTACTGGGCCCAGCAAAAAGCCCCAAGAGTAAGTCTGTGTGACAGAGGATGGAGCACTTCTGCCTTTCGTTGAACTATTGTAGCCAGCTCATTGAACACTTATGTAAAAGGCAAAGTTTAAGAAGCAGTTGCTTGCTGGGAAGAATAAATGTATGTTTTCCCTATACCACACAGTGCAAGTGAAACTGCCACTGAGGTGAAGAAAGCCTGTGGCAGTCCCTCTTCTCAGTCATTTGTAAACCCTTGAATGAGTTCCCAATGTGAACTGTTACTCCACTCTGCAGTGGGCTACTTTTTGGCCAGCTTAAAGAAGCCTCAGAAAATATTGCACCCATATGCGCCTTTTTTTTTTTACATTCTCATTAAGTTTATAAAACCCACAAATTTAGACCATCTGTCCTATAAATGTTTCTAAACTGCACCAAGATGAAAAAGCTGTTCTAGCTTTTTGATATAAGCGGTCAGCAAACCAAACACAAAACCAGAGCAGAGCAAATATTTTCTTGTCATACATGCTTCCCAACTGTGACGGATGAACTGTTATTTTTGATGTGTTTGGATCCAAATTTTGCAGAGAAATGCCTTCTAGATATGTACACTTAACACCAAAACAGTCTGATATGAAGAATTCTTGCTGGGGAGGGGAAAACAGAGGGAAAGTTGCACCACATGCTGCCCGTGGACTTTGAGAGAAGCTGTTTCTTCAATTATTTGTCTTCTAACTGCCCTGCTGACTGCTATAACAAAGCCATCCCAGGCATGGACTATGTCAGCCCATTCTCAGGGTAAGGTGTTCATGCTTCTATTCAACCTACTTCTCTATTGGATATTAATGCAGGAATATTTATTGCCTCCGTGTGAGACTCCAAAGTGAGATTGAGTGTGATAATGGAGAGGCTGTTTGCTGTGCTTGCCTGATAGGTGGGATTAAGCCCAGGTACTTGCTTACAGGTGAGCTCAACAGCAACCCAAGTATTGCAAAAAGACTTGATAAAGGAAGTGGTAGAAAATGGAAATCTCACTTGAGATCTTTTTTCCTGGTGTTTCCATAGGCAAATTCCCAGCCTAAACTCTTTAGGAATGAGAAGGCACTGTTTAAATTATACACCCTGCTTTGGTATTTACAATGAGGCAGAATAAAAGAAATCTGTTCTGACTGTGTCCAATGGTATTTTTAACTTCATTTCCTATTGGTGCATTGATACTTTGAAGGCCAGATCCTTGCCCAAATCCTGGGTCAAGGAGGTCTTGTTCTGTCAGATAGACCCAGAGTTTGCATGTAAAGATATTCTTAGCCGTTTGCTTTAGGTATATTACAATATTTACTATACAGTTCCTACAGGCTCAACCAGAGCACAGATATGAAGTGGCATAACATGATGTAGCCATAGACCTGTCTTACTGGTGTGCTGAGGAACCATGTATGGAGCAGTCTGAAGAGGAGCTGTGAATACTCTGCACCTGGAAAGCCAGATTGAATTGTCACATCTCTTTTGTTGAAGAGATGAAAACCAGAAAACTGATGGTTGAGCTACACAAGCAATGAGGGGATAACTTGCCTACCCTCAGCTATTTTCTGTGCATATATGTACAGCTGATCCAGCTCCCTGGACCATCTTTATCATCACCAGGAATTGTGGGCAATACTTAGGCATAGTTCAGCTGACTTGTTTTAATACTCTCTTGGAAGAGAAATGTGATTTAAAAGTGCATTATTCTCTGCTGTGGTTATAGGGCAATTGAGATAAACAGCTTGTAGATGCCTGTATTTGGGCTGAGTGCATCCTACTTGTCAGTTCTACACTGTACTGACTGTTGAAACCTATCTGAAACCAGGATTCTGGACACAGGGTTTTGTTCCTAAAACTGTGGTGCAAAATCTGAAAGCCCTAGTTAAAACAAGATAAAAGCTGAGCGGTGCTCAATGCTGCCATCATTACCTGACCCTTTCATGGCATTGAAAGTTTCTTCACCTTTGCTTGCTCAGCCCAAACATGATTCCAAAATACACTGCTTCCAAAGCTTTCCTGAAAGATATCCGTGGGTTAAACATTCTGACTTTATGGCACCTTTACTTTAGAGGTGTAGGGCCTGGTGTGCTAGAACACACTAAATCATTTCCCTGCAGCAGAAGCTGTAGTGTGTGCTGTCAGCACTGGCTTCAGAAGAGCCAGTACGTTTCAGGGCTGGTCTCACCCACTCATTCTTGCTATGTGGGCAAAACTCTTACCAAAAAAAAAAAAAAAAACAACCCCAAAAAAACAAAAAAAACCCAACAACACCAAAAAAACAAAACAAAAACAAAACAAAAAAAACCCCAAAACCAAACAACAAAAAAACAAAACAAACCTCAACACATGGTAAAAAAAAAAACTCACCCCAAACCTCTATCCCAGTGCTTGGGATCAGCACAGACAGGTGGATAAAGTTGTTGACCAGTGACTTTAAATTCAGTAGCCATTCATGCAATAAGTAATATAGTTTTGTGTCAGTAGGTGAATGAGGGGAGTGCATCCACTGTGAGTTGCTTCTTCTGAAGTTAAAACAAGGTGAATGTTTCAGTGTTGCTGTTTTTATTTCTGGAGTTCTTCTACTTTGCTCTCTTTTTCCTTAAAAAGATTAATGAATGTGGAGAAATTGTAACTGGCGTAGATGTGCTGGCCTCTAAGAGCTCAGCTGGAGAGCCTTGCAAACACAGCACCAGTCATGTTCTTCCATCTTCCCACTACTGCAATAACTTTCAGCCCAGGGTAGTGCTCTGCCTGTCTTAGAAGAAAGTCATGCTTCACAGGCAAGCAGCAGTATTCCTCTTTAGAAAGCTCTGCTACTCATTTCAGGAAAATGAAGGATATTTTTTTCTATCCTGGGTTCAAGTCTTAATGTGTTTTTCAGTATGCCAGTTTAGGTGCTTGTTGAACTAACCAGTTATATTCAATGAGTAGTAGATTTGCTGAAACAGACATATTTTCTGTAAGGCTGGGACAAAATGGTAAATAATTTTTCCTAAAAGCACTGTCTAGATAGCAATTATGTTGGAACTTTCTTTTAGTGCTTTATCACCACATTTTTGGAAATTCGAAATGTCTCATCTAGGTTTTGCCTGCATAGAACTTTAGGCTTTTAAATGTCTATGTCAGATTTTGAACATATGAAGGGACTTAACTAAAGAGAAGTGTAAAAAAGGTTGCAGACTAATTCGTTTGGAAAACTTGATTTTGTCAAGTGCAGAACTTACGATTTATAGTTGAAAGAAAAATAATTGAATCCAGCACTTTGGGCTGATCATTAATTATTTTTTTAATTTTTTTTTTTTTCCTTTGTCTGTAAACCCTGAAGTTTGCATCTGACATAGCCATACTGGGCTCCCTCCCCCCGGTCACCCAGTAGAAGAGTTCACTGTTTCTGCAGCCAGAATGATAACTGCTGTGGAAGAAATACTGTATTCTGTATTTTGGCTCTGATGGAGAGGCTGTGCAGTAGACTGAGGAAGGAGATGTCTTGTATGATATGCTTAGTTTCCTACAGAGTGAGAGGAATCTCTGTAATGACAGCAGAGGATTTTAGATTTAAAACTCAATGGGAGACGCATATGTCTTTTGATTTGAGATGTCCCTACTTGTGTAGGGAGGTTGGACCAGATGACCTCTAGAGGTCCCTTCCAGCCTAAAACGTTCTATGATTTCTGCAGCCTTCTGTGTATATCTTCAAGTGTTTTATAGGATCTGGAATTGCGTCATCAGGCTAAGATCATGGACTTAGTAGTTACATATATAAATTCATTAGTTTACAATTTTTGAATACCCTATATATGAAAAAATTACCTGCATGGATACGCTCACCCTGGACAAAGATCTGAATTCACTACTGAATTGCCTTACTAATCTGCCAGGCTCGGCAGCTGATCAACAGCTCTTGATAAATCAGGTTTAAAAAAAAAAATTGGAACACCCTGTAAGTGGAAGAGGAGGATTGAAAGAA